>JARFTM010000375.1:0-17140 GCA_030278935.1 Trichoderma polysporum | reverse complement strand
ACTTAACTCAGTCCAAGAATGTGTAAATCTAATAATTATAACAATAACTAAATAAATTAAGTAAGTTTATAAGTAAACTGGTCATTTGTTAATTGCGTTCACTACAGACTACATCTCCGCAAGCTCCACTTACCGTATTGAGCAACAGTTGCGCTTAGCTGCTGCTTCCTTGTAGCATTGTATTTAATTATTGAACCTCCCGGTATTCTTTTTAAAAAATCATACAATTTTCTGCAAACCGATCTGGTTCTATGAAGAATTACCTTAAAATGAAACGGCCATTGATTGCCATGGGAAGTCAGTTGAACAAAACGGTTCTTTAAAGAACTCAGATGCTAAACCCTATTTGCTTTAGATACCTTCTCTCAACAGCTCAATCAAAACCTTGTCCGCTATCAACAAATTCGTAATAAAGCTACTCGGCGCGAGAATGTACTTTTTACCCAAGAGCAGACCCAGAATACTGCCCAATATGCACTGTAAAGCAAATTCTTTGTCTACAGACAGGAGAATTTCCTACTAAGATGTATATACAGTACCGCCATCGATGATATAGCAAATTGGATTCGCCAGTCCTCTCTATGGCCAATGACTTTCGGACTAGCATGCTGTGCTGTTGAGATGATGCACCTGTCAACACCACGCTATGACCAGGACCGCCTCGGTATTATCTTTCGCGCTTCACCACGACACTCCGACATAATGATTGTAGCCGGTACATTAACTAATAAAATGGCGCCCGCTCTCCGATTAGTCTACGATCAAATGCCTGAGCCAAGATGGGTAATTAGCATGGGGAGTTGCGCCAATGGTGGAGGTTACTACCACTACTCCTACAGCGTTGTGCGTGGCTGCGACCGTATTGTGCCTGTAGATATTTATGTACCAGGTTGCCCGCCAACTAGTGAGGCGTTAATGTATGGCGTCTTCCAATTACAGCGGAAGATTAGGAATACTCGCCCTGCCAGAATGTGGTATCGGAAATAGCCATCTGTTACATAGCAACGACTTTCCAAGGTGATAAAATGACATGTACAAGATCTAGGTCTATCGATTTATTTACTGATTTGTATTGTTTTACCATTTTTTCCTTTCTTGGTAATGATTTGTTCGAAGTCCGCCACGAATTTGATAATGACCTTTATTCTACGCCTTTCAATTATAGACCAAACTGCAGTCCATGCCTCGAATTCTCTTGGCGTTAGTGGTATTGTGTTTGTTTATCGGCCTGTATATGACCTTAATTAAGATAAAATATTCCTTATTTTTTCTTTTTAAAATAGTTGGAGATCAAAATTTAGCCGATTTGATATCGTAGGTATATGAGCTTTAATTACTTGTTAGCAAGCTCTAGTGCTTTAAAGAGAGCGTGCTATGGCTCACAGCCGCTGGGCAAACCAGTCAGCAATTAGTTGTCGACTAGGATCTGGATCATCCGCACCACAGTGCTCCGATCCACCCTCAGCGACAGTAAATATTCTCAGTTTATTTATCGTTAGACCCAGCTGCATTGAAAGCCTGTTTAGCATCTGCTAATGGAACAGCACCGTCAGCCTCTCCGTGTACAATGAGCAGGGGCTGCTTTAGATGGCCAAGAACATCAACAAGGCTCCAAGCTTGGACTCGCTTCAAAGCAGACTCCATGCTATCGGTACCCATAACCCATGGAAGCTGCCAGAAGGGAACTGATGTTGTCTTTGACGCTGTTTCCCAACGCTTTTGCCAAGTAGCTCCATAATCCCAAATACCACCCCAGGCCACGCAAGATTTGATTCGTTGCTCGAAAGCCGCCCCACGCATTGAGTGATAGCCTCCGAGACTGATGCCCAATAATCCAATTCGATTCTTATCGATGTCTGGCCGACACTCAAGATAGTCAACAATTGACGATGTGGGAACCTCGTAATCAGGCCGTGAAGGCACCTGGCGTAGTCGCAGAGGCTCTCCCGTACCAGGTGTATCAATAAGTAAGCATGCAATGCCTCGATGGGCGAACGTATCTCGAATAATGGCGTATAGAATCTCTTTGGTAACATCAAAACCATTGTAAAATATGACAACAGGAGAGCTACCGTTTTTTCCAGATGGAATCAAATATCCGGGAAGAATTCCGTCAGGTGATGGCACTTCAACTCTTTCAACAGGATGGTAGACCAGTCTATTCGACATCTGGAATGAATCTAGTGCAGCTTTGTAACTGTTTTCTTTTGCTGCACCAGGAGGTGTCTGTCTCTCTCCGGTGAGATGATAAACACAGGCGCGCAAATATCTTGCGCTTGCACTCTGGAAATAGCCATTCTTTTCTTCCTCCGTGGCGTATTCTTTCTGCTGCTCTGCCATAGAATCCCACGCAGTGGTCTAATCTTCCTGGCTCCCTTGTTCATTGCGAATGGAAGCTAACCATTGATCAATTTGACCCAAGTCACCACCTGCCATGAGCGCAAGATTTAGGGCCGAAGACCACATATAATTATTAGGAAAATACGAAAACATCTTATTAGCAGATCAACGTTTATGACTATAAATAGCGCCACATTAGTTATTCAGAGGACTTGTAAAGATAGTGGCGATCAGATTATCACGCACTAATCTGTAGTGGCTTAGTCGAAGCTGTATATATATATAATTCTAGCAGCTCTGGTTGGGAATCGATAGAATGCGAAATAGGGCCAATCACACAAATTTCAATATATATATCGCATCGTATAGTAACATGAAGTTCTAGATATATCACTACCATTCTACATTTTTCGGACTTTCTCAGATCTCGGCGCGTCGTTGTCCGAATGTTATCTCCGGATTTCACCTAAAACCTTACTACATGTATATTCTACAAAGCCTCATGCGCGCATGAGCTACGGATTTCAATTTTCTCAGGCCCGTATCCTGATCACTAATCTAATTTATTATAGCTGGCTGAGGATGTTATCTAGATAGAGTGGCCAAATTCCTGGGGCGTATCGTAATCGCTAAGTCCAGGAAGCGAGGCAGCCTTACGCCACCGCGCCCGTCGTTGCACCGACTCACGCCGGATTGCTCAGTCATCTGTGTGACCAGAATATTGAATTAAAAATTCCCATTATCCGTTCCGTTCCTTTCCCCAGTTCATCGCGTGACTTGTAGCCGAGATTGCTGTTACCAAACTTCCAGGCATTATAACTATGTGAAATTCTACCAATGACAGCCAGACTTGCCCGTAGCTTAGAATCTACAATTAATAATTCATGTCTTTCTTAGACCTAGATCCATTAATAGTGGTGGTGTCCCTACTTTAAACTTATTTTACAAGTCCGATTTAGCCGATGCGCACCTCCTACCCGATTTGGAATGCGGGGGGAAACACCCTATTTCGAAGGCAGCAAGGGGCCATGTCCCTACCTAATTAGCCATAGCTTGCCATACTCTATTAACAAGTGCAACAGTAGTAGTAGTATAAGATTTAAAGTATGACTGAACCATAATGCGTCAAGTTCTAAAAAAATAATTGAGGTTTATAATTAAGACTCCCTGCGGGAATAAGCGCATAAAGCGCTACAATCTCTATGTTTATGTCCAACGCTGGCAGAGAGTTAATTGTTCAACTATAGTACATTAATTGGACAACATAACATTTTTTCAATACATGTAACGCCTACTTATATTTAAATAGCCTACTATCTTTGAAGTCGATATGATTGTCTTGGTTATTCTGTATCTGTCACGGATGCTACTGCGTGATCGCTACCCAGCGATTGCTTTGGCAAGAGCTTCTGGGACGCCCTTAGCTGACGCCGGATTCTGTCCGGTGATGATCTTGCCATTAACTACAACTTTCGGGCTCAATAAAACAGCGGCCTTCTCATATTTTGCTCCCTTCTTCTTCAATTCATCTTCAAGAAGAAAGGGTAGAAGGCTGGTACGCTTTGCTGCACTCTCTTCATCGTTCGAGTAGCCAGTGAGGCGGCGGCCTTTGGCAAGCGGTTGACCATTTACGATGACATTGATAAAGCTTATGGGTCCATGGCATATGGCCGCCACGTGCTTGTCAGCAGTAATGAATTCCTCAATCAGCCTAAAAGAGTCTTCGTCTTGGACCAGATCAAACATGGGACCATGGCCGCCAGGATAAAGAAGAGCCACAAACTCAGAAGATCGGCCGAGGAATTGCTTCAAAGGCATTGTTTCTTCCCACAGAAACTTTTTGTTTGCATAAAAGTCGACAGATATTGCATCGTTCTTGAATAATTCAATCGAAACAGGATCCAACGGAGCAATACCTCCTTTAGGGGAAGCAACAACAAGATCGGCTATGGGCGAAAGGACGCCATAAGAATGAGAAAATTCAGGCTAAGAAAAGGTGATGTGGTTACTTATAATGCGGTAAATAATTAATATTGGGATTATTTCTTACAAGAAACCAACCGGTTGGCAGACCCTCGGATGGGAATTTGTCCACACTAGTGAGGACAACAAGAATTTTTGGCGTCATAGTGTGTGCTTTCTCGAGAGGCTGGTTTCATATAGATTTAAATTGCAAAAGAATGTATATGGCTGGACAAGGAAGATATTGAACGAATATTGACGGCGAAGGTCTGCGGATCTCCGTTAATTTATACATATACTTGAGATGATAAAAATATCCCTATTTTATCCCACAGATATTAAAAGGTCCTTTTTCGTCTAACCTTTACTGATTAACGTAAAATGCAATACATGCCATTCGAGGAAGATCTCCTGTCACATCTGGGCGTAGTAAGTGTCCATTTTCAGGGTAACTATTTGTCACTAATGTTGGATACCAATAATCTGGGCGGAGATAATGAACCAGAACTATACAACGCCGATAGCGGGTGCGATTATAATGTTTAAAACATCCGGAGTTATATTTATGATTAATTTATGTCCGTAATGCCACCATTATCATATACCTCGCTATACATCAAATGCCTAAGTCCGGTACTGCCTGCTTTGCCACATATCACTCACCTAGATGTCACGCCATAAGCGGGCACATCTCCTATTGCATAGCATTAGAGTCGAAATTGAATTCGCGGTACACTCCCCACGTATATCCTAATTTAACCCGTTATGTCAATTTCGCTGTGTGCGTGAAAATCACTCGCGAATCAAATACAGAAATTAGGCGGTCACAGTGGTCTTGGCGCCGCACTAAGCTGAATTTAATATCAGAGTATGAAGGTTTCGCAATTCTATATTCAGAAACTAAGAGTTTTTAATCACAATATATACTCGCGTTTGTCCAGTTCCAAAGTTTTGGTTTGGCACATGTCATAAATCTCAAAGTTTTAAACTACGTTATTCAACAGCCCTTTTCTGATTGTAACAGTAAAGACTTTGCAACCTACCGGGAAACTTGCTTATTGTTTTTATATTCCCTGAGAAACATGGTCAAGTATGATGCTACTATCCACGGTGATGTGGACATTATATTTGCTGGTGGCGGAACGGCAGCTTGTGTAACAGCTGGGCGGCTTGCTGAGGCTGACCCAAATCTCAAAATTTTATTAATTGAAATGGGCCTAGAAAACTTTGAGGACCCAACAATCCGGAGCCCTGCCCTATTTCGTTCCCACTTGACGCCTGATAGCAAGACTGCCATCGTGAGTTCACTGACCTTCCAATCAAATCCCACTGCGATACATTGTATCTGACAACGTCCGCTTAGTTCTACAAGTCCCAACCATTCACGGCTCTCAAAGGTCGTGAAGCTATTGTGGCTTCCGGGAGAACACTTGGTGGTGGTTCCGCTATTAATTTTATGATGTACGCTCGAGCACAAGGTACTGATTTTGATAGTTGGGAAACCCCTGGTTGGTCAGCCAAAGAAATGATCCCACTTTGTAACAAACTCGAGAAATTCTGCGAGGATGAGCCTGGAATTGACAAGAGTAAGCACGGTTTTGATGGCCCTGTCCATGTCTCAGATGGGGGCTTTAGGGCCGAAACTGCAAATTCATTCATGGCGACGGTAAAGGGTATGGGAATGAAAGAGATTGCTGACTTGCAGGACTTCAGTCGAATTGGGGGGTTTTCTGTGCGTACCTACCTAAAATCAAACGTGCAAATTGGGAAAAGGATGACTGACTTGCTATTAGAAATGGCCGCGATATGTTAGCAAGGATGGCAATCGACAAGACGCAGCTTACTGTTACATTTACCCACTAATTCAAAGAGGCCAGCATCCAAATTTGTTTATTTTATCGCAGGCGACTGTGATCCGAGTAATCTTTGAACAATCAGAAAGCGGATTACCAAGAGCAACAGGTGTGCAGTATGAACTGAATTGTGAGTCGTGTCCCGAGACCACGCAAGCTAGCTTCGTGCATCCCATCGTGACAGGAAGGCTTCTGGTAGTGATTACTGCTGGCGCGCTCGGTACACCTCAGGTGCTAGAGCGCTCTGGAGTGGGCAGTCCGCTTATCTTGAAGAAATCTGGCATTCCAGTTGTTGTTGCGCTTCCTGGCGTTGGAGAAAATTACCAGGATCATATTTGCATTCGCTGTCCGTATACGTCTTCCCTTCCTCCTAGTGAAACGCTGGATGGTATTATTAGCGGTCGCCAAGATTATACCAAGGCAGCCGAGGAAAAAAATCCAATCCTAGGCTGGAACGGAGTTGGTAAGAACAAAAGTGCCTCCAAATGTATTCTCTTTTAATTTCTGTTCTAGATATTTGTTCTAAGCTACGAATGACGGATCGAGAAGTCAGAGCTCAAAGCATCCAGTTTCAGGAGTGCTGGGATCGTGATTTTGCTTCATATCCCTCCAAGCCTCTCCTTATTTGCGGCTTTGCAAATGGATTCTTTGGAAATCAGTCTCTTCTAAGTCCTGGACAATATGTAGCCTTTACCTGCTTCGCAACTTACCCATATTCACGTGGCAGCATCCACGTCGAGGACCCTCGCTCGGGTTATGTTTTTGATGCTGGATTCCTTGGGCACAAGTCGGACCTCAGCGTCATGATTTGGGCTTATAAACAACAACGAGAAATTGCCCGTAGATTACCGTTTTGTACCAGCGAAGTTGGGATAGGCCACCCAAGCTTCCCAAATGGTTCAGCAGCTAGACTCACCGCATCGGATTACCTCAATCCTTCGCCGACCAACATTAACTACTCTGCAAACGATGATGCGGCAATCCAAGATTGGGTCAGAGGGAATGCAAACACAATTTGGCACTCTCTGGGAACCTGCGCCATGAAACCAATGGAAAAGGGTGGTGTTGTTGATGCAAATCTCAATGTGCATGGGACACTAAATTTGAAGATCGCGGATCTAAGTATAGTCCCTGAGAATGTCGGAGCGAATACAAACAATACAGCTTTAGTCATAGGAGAAAAGGCCGCCTTAATCATTGCATCAGAGTTAGGAATTGAGATTTGAATAGAAGATACATTAATTTAGAGCCTTGTTGCGTTCCAATCGTCCCTCTCTGTCTATTGCCTGCATTCTAGAACTTATTGAGGAAAAATTATCTCTGTCATGTGGCTTTTTCACAAAGTAGGCGGCAGAGGTAGTTGCTCAATGCTTTGCTGTTAACGAATTGGGATATGAGACTTTAGCAGCTGGGAAGTCTATATGGGCTATTTCATAACCTAGCCAGAAAGAAGATACCACTTGGGAAATGAATATAAAGACAGCTCTCAGCCTATCCAGTCAGTATTCGTGCCAATTTCTATCACGCACCCGCTATTCACCCACTATCTTCTGCGGTTCGCGATTGTGCTATACGACATGGGCAAATTCAACCATCATATTCTCTTATGCAGCCCTGAACACTGATCATATCATTAACCATTGTTGTTTTAGGCGCATATTCTGAATATGTATGTGTATCGACGCTTATGATAATTCGTAAGCCAGAAAGTATCTCCTGGGAGGTTGCAGCGGGTATACCCGAGGTATGGATTACTGCTTTGCAAGCAATGAGGCTTATTGGGGGGTTCGCGTCTTCGAAATCAATTTTGTGGCATGCTGGGGCATCATCTGTTTCCATTGCCGGTATTCAACTTAGTAAAGTTCTTGGTGCCTCTGCCATTTATGCTACCGCGGGTTCAGAGGCTAAATTGGGTTTATGCAAGTCTTTGAGAGCTACCAGTGCTTGGAATCATCGCACATGCGACTGGGAGCGGGAACTCGAAAAGGTAACGAACGGCAAAGGAGTAGACATTATAATTGACTTTATCGGCCAGGACTACTTTCAACAGAACTTAAACAGCACTGCCAAGGACGGGCGTATAGTTATAGTTGGTTTATTGTCAGGGCCGAAGACTACAGAAGGAGTCGATCTTAATCCTTTTGTAAAACAGAGAATCAGAGTGGAAGGAAGCAGGCTGAGAAGTAGAGATCTGAACTATCAAAAGACTCTGCGTGATATGCTCGTTCGCGATGTTCTACCTCGGTTTCTCGATGGGACGTTTAACCTTCAAATGGAGAAGGTTTTTGACTGGCATGAAATTCAAGCAGCTCATCTACTGATGGAAAGCAACACAATTATGGGGAAAATTGTGTGTAGGGTTACTTAATCATGATTACCTAATCACGATGTTCAAATTACTTTGCGCTGCCTTTAGCTGAATGCGCTAATAAGATAGTGACTAAAGAAGTTAGGCTTTGAATAATACTTGATGTTATCTCTAGAGAGGGATTAGGCTACTCTTGTGGTCAAACCCGCAATATTGCGGGTCTTCAAATCGTTAAACGGAAGCTTATTGGCCAAACGTTTTTATTTACAGAAGGCCTGGAGTTAATATGTGTCAGCTTTTTATGCCCACGGCTGTCTCTTGTTTATTAGTTACAAATGCAGTATTCGCAGTATGCCTATCAACATTTCCTTGCTTGTTCTCCTAAGATCTAGATCATTCCAATGAGCGGTATTCTGTTGAGTAATAGGTGCCAGTACTGCGCGAGGCGCAAGATCAAGGTAAGTCTGTTATCCAGCCTATTGTAATTTAATCCGGGCCGCTTTCGTTGACACCGCCAGTGTGATGAACAATGGCCAACGTGTGGAAGCTGCAAACAGATACGGCGTGAATGCTCTGGGCCGCCTAAAAACCGTTTCGTTCATACAGATTGGCAGAAAATGAAGGCACTATCGGCACAAGAACCCAAGGTTAACCATCTTGCCTCGTCCCCAACCCCAGTACAATCTCTTCAGCAAAACAGCTGCTCGTCAAACTCCACGAATACACAGAGTGATAAGCCTTCTCGTGCTCACTTCAGGAGCAACAAAATGTCCCAAAAACTACGACTACAAACAATTACTGTTGGCCCCCCACCACCTAGTCCGGCGGAAAAGCTTGTTGCCCAGCTAGTTGGGTGCGTAATGTCTGCTGAAGATGTTAATTTTGACGCTTCACTATCTAGGCGATCATGCACCATTTTGCCAAAGTATATGCTCACCAGCGATACATTGTGTAATGCAGTGAAGTGCATGATTGCGTGCTATTTAAATCATCGACGCGGCCTTCCGGCAGAACATCTTTTTGATCTCAAGTCATATGGTCGAGCGCTTCGGTCACTCAGCCAATCATTACGAGACACGAATGACCAGACTAGTACTTCAACACTGGCGGCCATATCGATTATGCACAGAGCTATAGTGAGACACCAAGACTTCGTTCGATAATCGGTATATCTGCTTACTTAAATGCTTTGTCAGGTTACATACGACTTTAGTAGAGGGGACAAGAGCCGTGCTCATTTACAGGGAATACATGCCATTATGGTTGCCCAAGGACCGCCTAAACTACAAGATGACTTGCAGATTTCACTAGCGTTGGATAATTTTGGCATTTTGGTAAGCCAATGGCTTACAATCTTTACGTATGAAGGCTTTCAAACTAACTAGATTGCAGTGTAATGATTCGCTGCTTATTGGCAAACAAAGCGTGTATGAACGGCCGGAGTGGCAAAGCGCCATCAGAAACGCTTTGGAATCTGGTATAGTACAAAATGACGCTTTGCATGACAACTATCGTCTTCTACTCAGAATGGGATACTGGTCGTCTATTGGTAGCAAGCTGCGGCATATATTTCAAGCTACAGACGCAGCAGAAATAGTTACAGGAGCATCCAACATATTAGAGGCCGCGATACGAGAGAGGGATTACATGAAAATGGTTGATGAGCAACGTATCAAAGTGATACGTGGCCTTTGCATGCTCAGTGAGCATCCTGACTCCTTGTCACCATTTCTTATTTACTATCATTTCTCAGATCTAGCAACTGCGCAGTGTTTCGTGCATTACGCTACAGTACGCATAGCCATAAACAGGGCCATATGTCTAGCTATGGCCATTATGGGAAGACGAGACATGGACATAGAAACAGAAAATGTTGAACTGAGTCATCGCATAGCAAGGTGCATTGAATATGCCCGCCATTTCAAACCACTTGGCTGCAGCAATTTCATCCAACCACTCATTGTCGCCTTCCAATCATGCGATGAAGCGGAAAGAAAGGTTATCATTGATGTACTATATGAGTTTGAGGAATATAAAAATCCACCACAAGATCGCTGGTCATATAACAAGATTAAAATCTTGTGCAGCGGCTATGACTGGAGAGATCTCGCAAGCACAATTGCAGGGCGTTAATATAATTCTAAATGGAGCCAAGATATCATAATAACAGCGATTTTATACAATGTATCGCGGCTGAAGTTAAAATGAATAAATGACATTGGAAATCAAGCAAGAAGAAACAGATTAATTGTCAATTGTGAGGACTTTGCTGCATAGAGATTACTTGGTAAGAGCTGTGTTTATAAAGTTCCTTTATGGCCACCTAGACCCAGGCTTGTGATACCATCCAGAAGGAAGACATTATCAGCGATCTTTCGACGATCGTGTTTTCAATTCTCAAAGATCGCCAATACCACTGAGGTTAGCGGTGTTGTCGGCATTGTTAGGAAGCGCCTTGACGGCACCTTCTTGCCACGACTCAAGGGCCTCGTTGCGCAGAGGAAATGCTCGTTGAGTCGAGGCAATACTCTGAGTGTATAAAAGGCCCTTTGAGTCATGCTGGCTGGGATTGCGGACAGAAGCATCCTCGGCTAGCTTCATGTACGGGAGGAGACCAGCATAGCTCCAGCGGTGATCACCAACAGTCTCGCCCGAGAGATCAAAGTCAAATTAGTCACCACGAACCCATCTACTTGTTAATTCGCGTCAGCCCATGGACTTTATAGTGCTAACGTCTTGCGCTGTCAATTGAAGGCGGCACATTCGAAGTGCATGAACTATGTATGGGTCTAAACTTTTACCTGAGTTGATTATTGTGCCCCTACCAAGAGTTTCCCCAATAGCGACTATCTAAATTCGTTCGGGAAGCCGTTTGGTACTACCAGTCATACTCGCCGTCGAAAATATTGATAGAGTTGGGGAACAAGTCGGTCGGACCGAGGATCTTGAGCGAAGAGTTCAACTGTTGAAGACAGTTAGACACGACCGAAGCCGAAAGACCACCGCCGGCAAAAATGTAATCCCAAAGCATGGTAGACATTTCTTGTCTAATTATTTTGAAAAGTGTTCTAGGCAGCTCGGCCGTTCTGTCCTCATATGGCGGCGGAGCATGTTAATATTTAAACATCGCTCAATCTACTTCATATGGGTATATAGATAATCGGATTTGGCATCGTCTGTTGGCATGAATCCAGGGTCCTGCCAACAAACTAACCAGTCAGTTTTGAGCAAAGGTCTGTCAATCACCTGGAGAGAACGATTGTTAATTCAGTCTCTAAGGTTTGTAAGGTATAGAGTGACATTTATCTCGATATTGGAACGAACACAATAAACTTCATTGATTCTACGTAAACTTTTCTATAATTGTGCCCCAACGTAACCTGCAAGCTCAACCTAGCATCCAATCTTAGTTTAGGCTCCAAGCCCGCTCTGTGCGCTAAGTGTTCACTTTTTTCTGACTACGGGCGTTGCATTGCCACTATTTGCCAGAAAATAAACAGATAAACAGCAGCGCGACATATGAAGTAGCTATTGCAAAATTATCTAGTGGTTGTCTTGTGTCGAAGTGAAAATAAAGATTGTATTTATTATTAATCTTCTTCTTTGTAGGAAACATTGCCATATGCCAAGGTCAAAAGATGTATTGAAAATGGTATGAGTGATCCTGAGGGCTCCATAGCAGTCATCAAAGACGATATTCACAGCTTAAACTGTTGACAAACTAATATAGAGGAGGGCCTTCAACAGTGGTGTTCTATTATCGGCCTAAGAGGCAGAAATGATGGATCAATTAACTAGTAGATACGGGAAAATATATGAAGTGAATTGCAGATAAATAAAATAAATAAAATAGCTTATATGATTTTAAAGCCTTTTATTCATGAACTACCTATGCAAGGCTGCATTGCATGGAGAAGGTTGCTACGGTTGAGGCTGCAATATGAACCTTATTCTACATGGCGCTCTTCCAGTTAAAAACTAGAAGATAGCGGGAACGCTTTTTCTGTTTTATACATAGAGCTCTTATTGGCCTATTTCCGTGTCTTGTGGACAGGTAAGAAATGGATTATCTATCTGTGTGAAAGATTTTGTAAAATTGGCTTACTGAGTGGCTTCAAAGATGTAATTTACAGATCCGAGGCTAGCATACACGTTTACGACTCCATTCAAGGAAGTTGGCCTTTCCAGAGTTCGATGGACTGGTGTATCAATGTACGCCATGCTTAAAACCATTCTATGGCAATAACTAATAGAAGAGAAATTATGGCGTTGGACTTGACATTGTTTGACGTCTTTCGTCGGCAGTTCAATAGTTTCTAGCGCAATAACAGAAACTGCGCCAAGCATGGTTCTTTGCTTTACTTAGATAACTAGATAATAATAGCCGGACATAGATTAATCGATAGGTTGCCATTTCGTACACATTGCTCTCTTACCCCATTACGCTAGTTAGCGAGCTGAACTTTTTACCAAGTACTGTACGTTGGAGCACTACTTTTGACCAGATAAGCTAAGGTATGTACAAATTACAAGTGGCTCCAGGTGAAGTTTTGTGGGCCAGCTATCGATGAATTTTGTCCCCCGCATGATAAGGTCTTCGCAATTCTTCCAAGTCTTCATCAAATCCACGCCAATTACAAAGTAGTACTAGCGAGAGTTTTAGAAAGCACAGTAGATGGAGTAGTGCTGATGAATTTATGGGGGCCTAAAGCTGATAGGCTTAAACCCCAGCTAATTGTGCTAGTTTTAGCAACCATCAAGTCTGTGACCCAGCTGTAGCGACGGTCTGGTTTGTGGGGGTATGGAGCTACTTAAGACGTAATCAGTAATAAACCTGCTAATATAAGAAGTACTAGTACTAGGAGTAGTAGCAGCAAACTGCTGATCAAGGGCTACGTTACCGATATCGGCCTCCTACGTAGATATGATAGTAGTATTAATATTGAAGCAAAAGACGAGACAGAACAGGCTGGTATTTAGTTCTTGCGCGAATAGCCAGCGTTGGATAGCCCCAAGATTCTCCTCAAGTATTTTGCATGGATTACGACGGCTAAATTGCGCAAGGGGAAGAAAAGCAGCATTTCGCGAAATTCCGAAATCAGTTAGGAATCGTTCGATGAGCAATAAATATTAGAGAAGCTTGGCGTAGTTTATGCAGGGGGAGTTGGTTTATTTCCGAGCCCGGAAGGTCTGACGAACCCTCTAGCTCGGTTTCCAATTCGCAGCACCGGAAGGCGCCCTGTCAGCTGCAGTTGCGCCCCGCCCAAAACAGGGGATATCCCCGGAGCTAAATGTCACAGCCATGTACTGCAGAACGTCGCCCACAGAAAACACAAGCCAATGCAAATCGATCGAGGCTTTCTTAAGTGTATCCCAAGCCTCGGTCTCTGCCAGTCTTATCTGCCTAGCACCTTTCTGGTATTATTTCGCGCAAAAGTTCCTGTCAAGGATGTAGAAATGAAGGCCGATGTACGTACTGCTGTTGCCGATGCCACACATCTTCAGCGCACTTCGATTGGAATCTTCCTGTGCCAATCACTTATCTGTTTAGGTTTTGCTTTTATACAAAGGCGAATTTCGCCATGATAAATAAGTTCAATATCGGCTGCATTATTTGCAGTCTCACTCGGATACAATTCTTTAGAAAAGCTGCCAAGACGAGCTTCTCAGATTTGTGGCTGGTCCCATCACCCCTGACTAAAGATTCGCTACCAAGATTCAGGACATTACGCTAGCTTGGACAGTCGCGTGCCTCTATAGCCGATCTGCTGTCAATCCAGGGGTCAGATATGGGATGCTACTGAGAAGGCGCGATAAGACAGGTTAAGGGACATGACAAGGGGTCAAATGACGCCAATAGTGAAATGTCGCGCGCTGGCCTAGCCTTGCCTTCCAAATCAGACGTCCAAATGCTGCATCCCCACGTGGCGAATGCATATTATGCCTCTCCTCTACTTCATACTGCTGATCACTTCCTTCTACCTTGCATCCCCATTGCAACCTTGTCAGCGATTTTCTCCGAATGGTGGTGACTCTACCGAAAAAGGACAGGCAAGAACTCAAGCAAGAGTTTCGGTCGATGGTGCAGAACAGTTCATCCAGGAAGCAATAGCAGCACAGACGCGACAAATAAGCCACGATGGATAGAGACTTCATGGAACAGTTATGGAGTCAGCGCCATTACGGAACACCACTCTCTATTATCTTCATGGTGATGCCCACGATCGCCGTCGGCCTGCGCCTGTACGCGAAGATCACGGCTCGTCAGCCAATTGAGATAAGCGACTACTTATCCATTGTTGCATGGGCTAGTACGACTGGTTTCTTCATTTCCTTACTGGTGGCCGTCTACCTGCCGGCCTCGTTTCTGGATAACCCGGATGGCATCGACGAACCTGTATCAAAGATTACGTTCTCCCTCAACTTCCTGTGGGCGGGTGCCTGCTATTCCTGCAAGCTATCGATCTTGTGCCTATATTATCGCCTTCTCAGTACACCTTCTAGCACGTTTCGCCTAGTGATCCAGGCTATGTTCATCTTAACGACCTGCATCGGCATCGCGACTTGCCTGGCTTTCCTCTTGATTTTCCGGGATATGTCATGGTGGTGGACGACAGGACTGCGATCTCACCCGGTGGAACTGGCGAATGAATTAAGGATGAACGAAGCTATAGATATTCTGTCGCTCCTCACAGACGCCATCCTGTTCGTGATGCCTTTGCCTGTCATCAGGAAATTGAGCCTTGACAAGCACAAAAAGCGTTTGCTCATTGGTCTATTTTCACTAGGGTTCTTGTAAGCCGCCATCATTTTGGATATGGTTAATTGCACAAGAAAAGATCTTGCACTGACCCATTATGCCTCACCTACTAGGACCTGTATCGAAGTCGTCGTTAGGATCATTACTACATATGGCTTCAGCGGTAACCTGGATGCCATCCAGGTCCAGTCCCTATTGATGGGTATTGAGCCAGCGATGGGTATTACGCTGTGCTCACTGCCTGTTTTCTTGCGACTGGTACGTTCTAATGCCTACAACACGAACACATATAAATTTTACTAAGCAATTGCCATTACCACAGTTTCGAAAAGGTAAACACAGTTCAAGTAGTCGCAACTACGCGTCCGGAGATCGCGGTAATTTCTACACTCTCGGCCCTGTGAGTGCTAAGCGATCAACGAGAGACCCTGATGGAGCGTTGCTGGATTCAACCCTCGGAAAGCCACAACCAGTTCTAGTACAAACAGAGATCACCGTCCACTCTTCACGTAGCGAGTATAATGATTCTCTTGAATCTCAGGAGGGGTATTGGAAATAAGAAAGCATAGGCAGGACCAATGCCAAGCACACATTTAATGCTAGACTCAACAAATGCTGGACTTGTCGAGCAATCGTAACAGTCAGTGCTAGGGAAATATATCCTTATTAACGAATCCTATTATTAAAGTAGCTAATAATCCGAACAGTTCATTTTCAGCTACTTGCAAAGTTCTGTTGCAATGCTAGTAACCCATTCAGTCAAATTTTATATGTTACTGATGCTATGTGAATGCATTTTTGTTGCCATAGATGCCACTGCCAAATGCGTCCCCTAGGATAGTTGATGCGCTTGGCATAGCAACAAACGCAACTGCCATTCCAGGATGGATTGCCACGAAACTCTGGCCCTTTCCCAACAGCTTTTTGACGCCGCCTACAGCCACTTTTAAGGGTATGATTCAAGAGAATCTGGAAAGTTTGTGAATATGGCTCAAGTCGAACTTGAAGCCCGGTAAAACTTTTGTAATTTCTTTAAACGAGCCCTATATCTCATGTTTTTACCAAGCCAGCTCTCTTGCCTCTTACTATCTGGTTTTTTTTCCTTAGGGGGAGGGGGTAGTACACTAAGCAGAACGATCCTTCGCCCCCTTGTGGTCATCTATAGCCGCCAAAGCGGTGGCATCAAGGATGATCGCTTCGTCGGCTCACCAACTCACCTAGAGCATTTACACTACTCCAAGACTTTCAATATTTTCATCTGAAACCCTGGTAAATATAATGCGCCCGCAGAAGCCGAGTTGCCGAGCATTAGGTAAGACCACTATAATATCTGCGACTACATTTCGGATCTGCTGTTCCGCGGCCGTAGAGCTTTACGGTAGTAGATAGCTCCACTAAGTGGATATTGTTAATATGCAGAAGGGCTACGATAACAAAACGTATCCAGTGTCTAACATAGTGTAATAAATAGTAGTATCCAAAAGAACATGGGCCTGTGTAGCTTGATTAATTGGGTGCGGATACTAGCAAGTTAATTGCTATAATATCGTGAGCGCGCAATAACGCCGCTAGAATATGCCAGGCATACACTATAAAATCAAGGGCTTCCACAATAATGTTATGAACCTGCTCTACACTGCAATAAGTATACTCTACAATGCAACTTTTATGTACGTAGCGTACATACTTTATAAAATATATGAGGTATATCACCGTATTTTTATTACAATATGACAATAGCTACCTGCTGCGACAAAATGCTTAGCTGGTGATATAGAATGATTAAACACTATAATATAGTGGTTTAAGCGCTAATGACTGTTAAAATTGGCGGTTTACTATATTATGTATATTAAAATCTAGGGGGGGGGGGGGGGGGGGGGGGGGGGGGGGGGGGGGGGGGGGGGGGGGGGGGGG
>JARFTM010000374.1:0-17486 GCA_030278935.1 Trichoderma polysporum | reverse complement strand
TCTGTCTGTTTTAAAAAAAAAAAAAAAAAAAAAAAAAAAAAAAAGGTGAACGGTGGGTTCTACCTAATAGGTTCTATCCCCGACAGGCTCCCTTGATAGGTACACCATATATTGGCAGACTGGCTCTTACTCGTAGTTTCGACCTGCAAGAAAGCAATAGCTGTCGGTCTCGACGCAGCCGAAAAGTTCGAAGCGAGGATGGAGAGCAGCGCTGGGGGTTGGCACTAGCGTCTAGAAAGCGGGTCAATCAATACCTGGATGAGCTGCGGTGCGGCGGCGTTGAACGCGGTGAGTAGCAGGGCAGGGCAGTGCAGTTCAGTGGACGGATTGCTAGCTACAGTGCCTGTATAGGTGCTGCGTGCTGCGTGCTGCAAGATTCCAAGCAGTACCGAGCATCAGCCGCAGTCTACTCCGTACTTTGCAGTAGTATTAAGACAAGCTTGGCTTTGTAATAGAGTTTTAAGATGGCCCTCAGCTGCATTTGAGACAATTTGCTGTGCTGCACTGCAAACAACAATCCAGAACAGCTGCATTGCCATCATCTGCGGGGATTTCCCTTTTTAGCGGCCCAATTCTTGCGTCGACCGCGTGAGCCGCACATTTCAAGTTCTGAACCCTGCCAAACTCCTCCCCCCAACCCTCTGAATTTCTGGGCCATAGTCACGCCTCTTGTCCGCTGTCGTCATGGCGCATTAGGCGTCATATGCAGCGGGGATCGCTGAGCCAGTGGGGGCTCCAGCGCCGTGGCATGTGCAGCATCTTGGACGCTTCACCTGACTCGCCGCCCAGGGTCTAACAGGCCTGGCTCCAGAGCCCGTTGGATGCAACGGCGGCCTATGAGAGCTAGTAGTTGTCTAGGTTGTCTGGTACGGAGTAGCAGTATCATATATCAAGATAGCGGCTACGACGTGACCACAAAAAACGGCGTATGATCCATGTAGGTATAGCGAGTGGTAAGGAATAAGGAATATTTGCCGCTGCATGGGGAGAGAAAATGAGATGATAAGCAGCCTTCAACATGTGTTTCCTCTCCCGTTATCAAACAGAATCCACCCCCCCGGTCTGGAGGATTCTTGTCGGCGAGTTTTCCTGGCCTGAAGTGTGTGGGCCAATTTAATTCAGATCTCGCGCTAAAGTTTTAAGATCTCGGGGTCTTGGATACGGGTACGGAGGAAGTACGGACGGGGCGCCGACCTCATTTCTCCTCCGCCACTAGTATATTTTCTTCCTCTCCTCCTCTCTTGTCTCCTTCATCCCTCTTTATTCCCCTCAGCTTCAATTTTTTTTTGGTTGTTATCCTATTCCTCTCTGGCTTCTCATCTCATCTCCTCGACGGTATCTGGACCGAGCCGAATCAAAAGAACAGGAGAGCCGAGGGATCCCGTCTCTACGGGCTGGAGGTGCTTCCCTACGCGCCAGTCCTCTTCTTCAACTTTCACCCTCTTCTTTGGGACCATCGCGCTCTAGACTTTATTCTGATTGTCCCCCCTCTAAGAGACGGTTCCTCTCTTTAGCTTAGCAGCGACCGCTGTCTAGATCGAGTTGTTTGAGTCATACTTGGCTGCTGGTCTCAGCTATTCTTAGATCGAGTGCCATTTCAAACTACCAGGCTTCGTCAGCTACCACGAACCGAGACAATTGAGCCATTCCTCCCACCTATTGACCCATCATCTCATCCTCTCTTTGGACCTTATCAGCTCCTTCTCCCCTCACATGCCATAGAGAGACCTTTCTCTCCTTCGTTCTCTTTTTTTTAGAAGCAGTTTTGATATCCTCCTCGAGCTTAGCCTTCAACTAGACTGCTGTCTTGCTTCAAACATTTCTCCTACCAATTTGCAAGGCGGTGGCATCCGTATCTACCACAATGGCGTCTGATGACGGACCCCAACAAGGCCGGTGGCGCCTCGGCCGTCTCTTTCGTGGCAGTTCCGATCTTGAAAACGAGAAAGCAGGGCCTTCAACATGGAATATGGGCATGTTAAACGATAGAGAGACTGTGGAGGTACCAGGTAAGCCAGCAGCTGCGATTCCGTGTTTCCCTTTGTCTACTTTCATCGCCACCTTCTCTCCATCCTCGAAAGAACTCTCTCTAACAACGAATTCTTGGCAGGCTCTGTTTTGTTGCTAGCTAGTGATCGCAACGAGCCACTCGGATTGCGCAATGTCCATGCTCGCACTTCTCATTCCTCTATTCCAGCCGGGTTTGCTGTCGAAACCCCCATGACCCCTGGCGGCACTCAGCCGCTGCCGACTTCGCCGTCCCCCGCTCTTGAAAAGCCGGAGAACGTGATCGAGGACAAGAAGAAGACAGGAGATGGTAAGATCATCTTGGAGCCGCAACCAGAAGATTCGGTCAATGATCCCTTGAACTGGCCCACTTGGCGGCGCGACTGCGCTCTTCTGTCCTTGGGGTTCTACTGTATGATTGGAGGTGGTATGACTCCTGTCATTGCTGCTGGATTTACCAATGTTGCTCAAGACTTCCATGTTTCGGTCGAGAGAGTCCCGCTGACCACAGGCCTCTACATGATGGGCTTGGGCGTGGGTTCCGTCATTGCCTCTCCCACGGCCATCCTTTTTGGGAAACGGCCGGTATACCTCGCTGGCATGATTTTGCTCATCAGCACCAGTATTTGGGCTGGATACTCGTCTAGCTTTTCTTCTCTGATAGCCGCCAGAGTGATTCAAGGCATTTCTGTTTCTCCGGTAGAGTGTCTGCCATCCGCCACCATTGCTGAAATTTACTTCCTTCACGAGCGCGCATATCGCATTGGAATCTATACGCTTTTGCTTTTGGGGGGCAAGAACCTTGTCCCCCTAGTCAGTGCCGCCATTATTGGCCGGTATAGCTGGCGATGGGTTTTCTTGTATGTTTGATTGCTCTCCTGCCCTTCCCAGGACTTGTAGTGTACTAACCGAATCTTGTTTTCTTTCTAGTATTGTTGCCATGATCGTGGGGCTAGGGTTTGTTCTAGTATTTCTCTTCGTCCCAGAGACTTTCTGGGATAGAACACCTACTCGACGGGTATCAAAACGACCTAGCTTCCTTCGCCGGATATCCTCACGCCATGCCGAGCCAGGCCACAGATCTGTAGGCCCAATCACCCCTCGAGGAAAATCACCGGCGCCCTCACGCTCTCCAGGGGCTATTGAGCGCCGCAGAGACATTCACGTCGGGTTTTCGCCAAATGTAGAGCCGCAAGCCTCATTAAATGACGTCCAGAAAATTTCAGAAAAGGGCATAGCATCGCAGTCCGGGAATCCTCAAGTGGGATTTGCCGGTCCATCCACAGAGAGCCATAAAGCAAAGGACGTTGACCAGGAGGATGTTCTTCGCCAGGAATCTTCGCAAGGACCTCGGGCTTCTCCCATAACCTCTCCACGGTCTAGTCTCGCTCCTGACCGTGGCCGAGGAATCGCTCCAGCGTCTCCTCCCACTCGTAGCACAGCTGAGAGCATGGTTATTACTGAGTATTACTCAACAGCACCCAATCTCGACAACGAACGATTCCCTTCGTGGAAACTCAGAGCACCTCCCAAAATCAAAGCCTACACGCACAACCTGCGCTATCAGCCTGCTCAGACCTTTATCCAGCAGCTCAAGCCCTATCATGGGCGGCTCAACAACGATAATTGGTTCAAAGTTATGATTAGACCATTTATCTTGTTTGCGTACCCTGCGGTTCTTTGGTCCGCTGCCATTTATGCGTGCTCCATCGGTTGGCTGATCGTCATCTCCGAGAACCTGGCCGTCATCTACCGGAATCCAGACACGTACAACTTCACAGCTCTCCAGACCGGCCTCGTCTATGTCTCACCCTTTTTAGGCGGCATCCTTGGAACCGGTGTGGCGGGTAAGATTAGCGACATTGTCGTCAGGGCCATGGCTCGTCGCAACGGGGGCATGTACGAGCCAGAGTTTCGCCTGGTCATGGTCGCACCCATCCTGCTTGCAACATGCGTGGGCCTTATGGGCTTCGGATGGTCAGCGCAAGAAAAGGACAGCTGGATTGTCCCCACCATTTTCTTTGGCATTGTTTCATTTGGCTGTGCTCTTGGCTCGACCACATCCATCACCTTTTGCGTCGACAGCTACCGCCAGTACGCTGGCGAAGCATTGGTGACACTCAATTTTTCCAAGAACATATTTCATGGTTTGGTGTTTAGTCTGTTTATTTCGCAGTGGCTGGCTGACGACGGCTCAAGGGACGTCTACATCTATCTTGGCGTCATCCAGCTCATCTTTTGTCTGCTGTCTATTCCCATGTATATCTTTGGCAAGAGGGCACGTATGTGGACCGCGCGCATGAATCTCATGGAGAAGTTTTAGTAGAGAGTGTGCAGTTTTCATCGCGGGAAAGCTCGTGCCCTTTATCCGATCAAATCTTTCAGCGAGCATCACGTGGCGTTATTCTTTATGCAAAGGAGAGGAGGCGCGTTATCAACGGAGGCTATTCTGTGCAATTGTATAGTTTTCCCCTAACGCATTACGCAAGCAGGGTTGGGTTGTTTGTTGTCTTGGTTTTCAGCTTTCGACCAGGGCAGTTAGTTTTGGCGTTTCAAGGAGGAACGTCGATTTATTCATGATTCGACGCAAACATACATGTTGTAGGCCTAGCATATACACAAATGTATAAATGTATAAATATATAGATATGATGAATTTATACAATTACTAAATATCCTATTACTACTGCTACTTCGTACTACGACTAATAATATCATACATACATATCCCGTGAAAGGCAAAGCTCGAGTGCCGAGCGGGGTTAACCTCTGTTATAAGGCTCGCGGGCGCTTATGCTAATCAGGTACTAACCAGCGCAGTACCACTAGAAAAGTACCTGAACAGGAAATCCAAACCCACTTGGCGGCAGGCGGATCGTACCGAGTACTAAACTGGACAGTGTGAGTTTGCATTCTCGCACTAACACTGAGTTACACAAGAGCAGGCTGCCAGTCCGCAGCATCTTTTCAAACCTGGCACCCAATCTTTCGTACCTGCATGGGAAATCGGAGCCTGATCTATCAACAAGGTCGATTTGCCTGCCACATTTGAGCTCCCCATTAGCACTGGGTAATCATGAGTGCTAGAACTAACCCTTTCCCCTGGTCAGCCAGGAATGGAAAACGCCGCCGCTCAGGTCGAGACTGGCAAGAAGCCACGCCCTGTCGGTTCTTCCAGATGGGACATTGCTTTCGGGGGGACTCATGTCTCTTTTTACACGATGCTAGCCTATTGAAAGATCCAGATCTAGACTCCAAAGAGGTAATAAAAATTCGAGAAACTGGATCATTACTGAGAGAGAGTCTGGAATCAGCCACGGAGAGCTTCTACTAACAGTCATGACGAATACAGTACGGAAAGGTTGAAGAAACCGTGATGAAATACACGCCCACTACGACTCTGGGGAATGCAAAGCCGATTTGCAAATACTTCCAAATTGGAAGCTGCATGTATGGAGAAAATTGCGTGAATCGCCACGAGGAAGAGGAGCAGACCCCTTGGGACGTGGTCAATGAGCCAGTGCAGGTCAGTCCGTCAATAATTGACTTGTCGAAATACTACCTTGGGTGTATACATATTGATATTAATTGTTTTTTCGGTATTTTTTACAGGACGAATTCAACAAAGGCAACTTCACGAGAACGATTAGCGGCGCGTTGATTCAGCTTGACGCGGGTGCTCGCGTATCCAAGATCCGCCTGCCTAGCGACTTTTCGGCTGTCCGCATCACTGGATTGCAGCGGAACACCTCTGAGCAGTCGATCCGGGACATGCTTGCGGAAAACGGGTTCGACGCCTGTGTGGAAGGCGTGTATATATTCAATGTGGGACGGGGCTGCGAGGCCAACGTGATATGCGATGATGCCTCGTTTTCGGAGAGATTCTGTGCCCTCGTTAAAGCTGGCTATACGTGGAGATGTGTTGAGATGCACGCAACGCCCATTGCCGCGCCCATGCCTTTTGGCTACAACGATCGACAGGTAGACTGCATGAAAGTTTACGTTTCTTGGCACAAGGCACTCAAGACTGTCATGTTGAAATTCGGCAGCGTTCATATTGCCCAAAGAGTAAGTGACATGTTCGCAATGGGAGCGTATCGTATCTTGGGCCACAGAGTCACCGCCGGACCACCTACCGGAGCTGGTCCCGACGATCCCAAGCCGCCAGCACGTATTGCTTGGACTGTCGTGTTGAACGAGGTCTTATCTGACGCAGAAAAGAGCGACATCATGAAAGCCATCCCAGTGGAGTGGTTGAGACCTCGTCACGTAGAAATGGGGCCTCAAACATACTCGGCTAGCATTGGAGATGCTTCAGCAGCCATACGTTCACTTTTGACGGATATCGGGCCTCTTGGGTATTTTAAACACGAGTTTGAGAAAACTGCTAGGCGGGTAAAAGCAACTGCGAGCTTCCTGAACGGGGCTGACGCTCAGAGAGCTGCGACGAAATTCGACAGAGTAGAGCTCCCCTTCTATCCCAGAGGACGATTAACTGTGAATGTCGTGTATTCGGCCAAGTTCACAGTCAGCACCGGGATTTATGACGCTGTCTATCCCAGAATCTCCATTCAGAATAGAACATGGAGATTTAATAGTGTTTCCTTTTGGGCGTACCCTAGCGCAGACCGCCTGCAAAAGCTTAGGGTCTTGAAGGTTGAGGGCGAATCAGCACAAAGTGTGCTCAGTGCTAAGACTGACCTTGAATCAATCCTTGCTGGCGTTGTTGCGAAACGGGACGGTGTCGTCCTCTGGGATTCTTCGCTCAAAGCTAACGGCAAGCTTTACCAAATGATAAAGGAACTAGCGAAACAGCTTTCGATGATCATCCTTCGGGACAAGACCAAATCTGAATTACGTCTCTTCGGAGCTCAAGAATCTTGCGAGGAAGCACAGTATCGACTGGACGAGCTAATACGCATCGAATCACTCTCGACTTCTACTCTAACTATTGAGCTCGGAGATCAAAGCTACTTCTGGGCTTCTCATGAGGGCTTCAAAATGATTACCAGTCGGCTCGATCCTGAAAAGGTGTCACTTGATGTCATTTCCACACCCAAGAGAATTATCATCTCCGGCACATTGAAGGACTATGATCTAGCACTGGCCATCATGGGAGGAAATGAAGAAGTCATAGGTCCAATTGAGAAGCTAAGACCCAACAAGACCTGTTCCGTCTGCTGGACCAAGTCCAACGATCATATCAGGATTAGCTGTGGCCATGTCTATTGTTTGGAATGTTTCGAAAGCGGCTGCACGGTGGGAGGCACTGCAGCCACCGATTTTGCTATTGTATGTCACGGCGATCAGGGCAATTGTAGGAACTTCATAGAAGTCGCGGATTTGCGGGAGCATCTATCCCCAGCCGTGCTCGAAGATGTGCTTAAACGATCCTTCTCGTCCTATGTTTCGCGCCATCTCGACGAGTTTCGTTACTGCTCCACTCCTGACTGCGAGTACATCTATAGAGTCACATCGGATGCGAAAACACTGAACTGCGCCAACTGTCTCAGACCTACCTGCTCCGCTTGCCACGGGTCACATATCGGTATGTCTTGCGCAGAGCACCACGACATCAAGTCGGGAAACCGCCAAGCATTCCTGAAGCTGAAGGAAGAGCTGGGTATCAAGGACTGCCCAAAGTGCGAGACTCCGCTCGAGAAGATCTCGGGATGCAACCACATTACGTGCGAGGCTTGCAAGGCTCATATTTGTTGGGTCTGTTTGGCCACTTTTCCGGATAGCGACTCCGTCTACGAGCACATGGGAGAGTTGCATGAAGCTGAGATAGAGGCACCGGAACCGGAACTACAAACCTAGAAGGATGTTATGTTCCATGAGGATTTTTACTTTTTCTTGTTCGCATACGAAATTCTTTTTATGTTGCCCGTATCATTTGATTGATGGATTGGTCAATGGGATATTGCTACAGCTGGGATATATATAGATTGCTTCGCCTAGTCCGTTCATTAAGAGAGAATCAAGAGTCGTATTGATTATATTCTATGGGTATTGCTGTATGTTTCGGTGATTCAGCTTGTCGCGTAAGCTTATCCATACTAGGTACCTGATACAACCAAGGATCTACCTTGCGCGATGTAGACCGAAGCTGAAAAAACTCCCATGACGATGAGTTGGTTGCCTGGGGAGTACTCCGTAGACGAAAGTGAAATGAAAGGTTGTACCGACAAGCATGTAATTTTGCTAGCTTAGTACTAGCAATTATGTGGCCGTCTTTGATTGGTATTTCTAATATTGTGGCGCAATAAGTCACCAACGTAATACGCCGCTGGTCGAGAGTAGGGCTGGCGATCCATCCTATATCCGTAGCATTTACACATAGAACAGAGAGCTTTTGCACCCGTTTCTATCTATCTCATTGTATATAAAGAGCAGTAGTGCATAATTTCTCTATCCAACATATATATATAATAGATATATGGAAAGAGAAGCAGCAGGGGTTGATTGATTATTACCCAAGATACGCCAGCCTCGCCTCGCCACCAAGATACTAGTGACTGTAATATTATATATCCTTGCATAAAAAAAAAAGCAAACAATGCAATGGCAAACAAGCCAAGATTCAGCCACGTTAATATCCTATGTCTTAGCATGGAGTACAAAAAGGCCTCACCAAAAATTCAGCTGGCATCTCTCGCCACTTTTCATTTCCTGAGGTTGTTGAAGTTTGGATACCAATGTTCGACTGAAGCTGTCAAGTGTTTTGAGACTTTGCTGAACGCTCCGTTACTGGCAATATTGAACGCAGGACAGTGCGACGCGCAATAACACGACGACCGAACTACTATTACATGTGTCCTCTGTCTTCTATTCAACCACAATGGTAACCACCAAATCAACCCAGAATCATCAATCTCCTCCTTCCTTACCAACAGCACCAGCAGCCTTTACTTCCTTTGAAGAAGTAGAAGCAGAGCCATTGACAACGGAAAACGCGCCGTGTGGACTGCCGCTTCGCGTCCGAGAACTCAGGCCCTCGACGCGGCACCTCAAAGAACGTGCCAGCCAGAAGTATGGGATTCGCAAAAGGTACCAAAGAGTAGCCTCGGGGCAATTTGAAAAGTACCTTTACCCTATGCATGAAGTTACTATCGAAACGCACCACTACGACGAAGAGACATTCGGATGGGACATTACCATTTGCAAGCGTGCTCAACAAGTCCGGCACCAACAAGGTATCGTCTCCCAATTCATCAGCAGCGATCTAAGCACACGAACCATTGTGGTCCGCGAACCAGTCATCAAGTGCGCCCCGTTTTATAGGCGTACGGACCTGGTTGACGAGTTCAACTCCGCCACCCTCAAGCAGATCAAGGAGGCAATGAGGTCATATATTGTGCTTCTTTATCGGCTTGGCGTGGGGTATACTATCACCGCTCAGGACACATATGTTCTTAGCACAGATAGTCGCCCTGGGTGGGTGATTTACTTTCGCAATGTGATGTATTCGGACTTTTGCGACAAGCCTCTGCGGGCGAAAAATGCATGGGACGTTAGAGAGAGGATTCAACATGAGCGAATTGAACGCTTATTCGAACATATTGAGCTGAGTGTCGCTAGGGAGGAGGCTTGGAGGAAGGCTCAGCAGAAGAAGCGAGCGTGAGGGGAGCCTGATGTGGCTGGTATGAAGGAGGAGGATATAAGTACTGCGGCAAAGGAGGAGGGAATTGTAGGAAAGAAAGCGGTGGCTCTTTATTATTTTAATGGGAATTAGATTGGATATCAGTAGCTAGAGGCATAATATACGATGGATTTCAATGTTACAGAACAGGTCTAGCATTTATAAATTAAAGTACCAGTCGTAAGGAGAGCGTCCTATAAACAGCATGCTGCAATCATACAGTACAGTACAAGCCTAAGAACGCTGGAAATGTTAACCTCATGAGGTGAAGACGCCAGCTTTGATGGATTCAATTAAACCTGCCACGCCTATAGCCATGAAGTGAATGCTAGTAGGGGATAAAAACTGGAGCACTATTTCGCAAATCCTTGGCGGCTTGGGGAGATTTGCAGTTGGTCGCTTGGAAGCTAAAAGTTAGATCCCGGGATGCCTTGGAAGCAAGCCGCAATGCTTAATTTAGTGGGTGCTTTGCGGAGAGTGCTTTGGGCTGACTAAAGCTGCGGATCGTCGGTAAGGATATTTAACTCTAAAAAAATTATTGGAAAGTTGTTTGAAGGTAAGAGAGTCAGTCTGTTATTATTATTATTATTTCTCATCTGGGACTGTTATTTCACGGCTGAAAAATTTGTTTTGCCGTTCTTTACCAGCCAGGCCCTCCGTAAAATATAGGTAGCTCGTCTTCACTGAAGTCCACTAGAAGGACCGCGTGATTCATATTAACTAGGCCCTTCACTGGGGCAGACAGCTTTGTTGATTTATGCTTGAATTTGTGCAAAACATATGTCCTGTCCATTCCTCTTCTTTAAGAATATATATATTAACTACTATTAAATATAATCTTTTGCTGCCTATTTAGCATATGAAGTACGTTAATATATGTAGGTGGATTAGTAGCATAGTGAGTCCAGCAGATTAAAATGGGTCGTACCAGCTTAAAGGTACCTCGACACACGCTCAAGGCTGCTCCCGTACCTAGCCTCAACACCAAAGAGATAATCATTGGATCTATTAGTGACCAGCCGTTTCTCGCCTAGGCCAGGATCATCACACGCCATCTTTCTCGCCGGCGTGACCCCCCAGGATCGTCCATCATGCGCCGCGTCCTGACAGCCGCTGCCAAGCAGCCTTTTGCTTTGACGCATCGGCGCCTTTTAAGCAGCACTCGTGCGAGCTTGGCAAAAAACCAAGTCTTTGACTCGTAGGTTCCCACCAGTCATTTATCTCGATGGTCATTCCGATCTGTCACATATGATATGCAACACGGCAACGAGGTAATTACCTCCGTACGGTATTACCTCGTCTCCTGCCACATCCATACACGATGCCAAGATTAAATAAACAGACGCCTTGCTGACAAAACCTGCCGTCCCATCAAAAAGCATTCGCTCTCCAACCTCCTTCACCAAACACCTGTCTCTCTCCACATCTCTCGGGATTCCTCTCCTCAGTCTCTGGAGTACCTCCTGGTGTCCATCCTGCCGCACCATTGAGCCGCTCCTTCGCAGCCTCGTCTCCTCTGGCGTCGGCGAGCCGGAAGGCGGCGTGCTCTTTGCCTCTATCCAGTTCGATACTCCCGAGATGATGTCCTCGTCACCGCCTCTATCTTCCTTGTACTCTATCACTTCCACGCCGACGCTGCTGAGCTTTGACGCTGGCGAAGCGAGGATCAGCACGCGGGTGATGGATGCGAGGAAGTTGGCGGATAGGCAATTCCTAGTCGACTGGATATGCAACGAGGCGAAACAGCATGGGGGCGGAGTTGGAGGTGGATCTGCTTCTTTTGGAGGTCTGTTTAGTAGCCGGTGATTTTAAGAAACACCAAGACATGGACTTTTAGACATATCATCTGTTCTTGAAAATATCCCTCGACTCAGCGAGGCGGGTTAGAGAGAAGGAGGGGGAAAACATGTAAGATATAGCTTGTACAACAGCAAAATTGTCGTCGAATGGTCAAGTGTAGATGGAAACGCGAAGGAACCCTGATGCGCATAGAAGTGAAGTGAACGAGATAGTGCCACCATTTCAACTCTTCATTACAACTAACAAGCCAATTGTTTACTTGCCATGATTTTTATAGGCACCTGTGATTATGGACAGCTAGCAATCTATTCATCACGGTTCAAACTGAGTGTTGCCAGTTCCTGCCAATTCCTGACCGCCCAGCAATCTCCATCCTCTACTTCATCTATCTACGCTTTACTCAATCCTCTTCAATTGCTGGATGAATCAACTCTACTGCTTTCAAGAATAGGCCGAGCCTCTTACGCCGAATAGCCCGCTTTTTGCTCTGATAACAACACCTACTTATTACATTGCGCTGGAGACACGGCAAACACGACCAGCATCATGTACCGGATCCATTCCAAAACAGGAGCCAGACGGCACAAAAAAAGAAACTGCGGTCTGTGTGGCTTGAACACACGGCCTTCAGATAAATTGATGATTGAAGTTGAGACTTCAGTCTGACGCTCTCCCAGCTGAGCTAAGACCGCCGAATGTGGATTCGCTCAAAGATAATAGCCTCATATTGCAGCAGTGGAGCAAATACCCTTCAACTGCCCTTCAATTTGAATACAGCAATACCCTAAGGTTTTTTTTTTCTCCAATTCGAGAGATGTTGGATGACGACAGAAAAAGCCCGAAAATAAAGATGAAACTTCTGGAAATTAATCCCACGATGAGCTGGGCTTCGACGAGGTGGTAATAGCACTGTGGGCCTCTGATGTTGTCACAGACTTATTTAATGGGTTCGCGTCTGAGAAGGCTACGCGAGCTTATAACTATTAATACTGCATGGCCCTCAAGAGATACGCCAGGGATCCCGGCCAATTATCTACCGATTTATTCATTGGCGCCAAACACGCCGAGTTGGTCTTACAGCGGAGCTACAGGCACGAGAGCAAAACTGGTGTGGTGTCACAGACTCTCTGACGGCCCAGGAACTGCAGGGGTTGGAGCTCTGGTCCTACGCGCTGACTAGCCGGAGAAAAAAAGAGTACTACTACTAGTAATACTACGCATGTTAATTCTCTTTGAAGGGAACGAGGGGGATCGACATTCATGCATACAGACAGGAAACGGCTTATACGGAGAACCTGTTAGCACGTTCGATGGGGAATGCGAAGGGGGAGACGAGAATTAGCACGGCGCCCAGAATGCGGAGCACTCTGTATTCCCTCTCCGTGCAAGTACTAGACTGCCTAGTATGGAGTCAGGCTAACTCTGTATTAAATTTAGCCAAGGCTAGAGCGGTGTTTTAGAGCAGCATCGAACCCTGCAGGACGCAGTTGCGACATGAATGAGAAGAGGCTCTCCGACGAACCAAAGCATGATCATCATATGCTTCTCGAGACTGGCTCAGCCTCCGGCATCTATGGATGATTGGAATGCAAAAGACACAATGACTAGCCATCAAGCCATCAAGCCATTAGCCATGAAAGCCGAGGTGACGCCACGATAAGAGAGGCCTCACCTCAGCCACCAGATCAATGGCTGCTGCTACACCCCGGTCACCGTCGGCCTGTCAGGCGACGTCTGAATACCTAATAATAAGCCAGGACCAGAGCCCGAGCTCAAAGGGCTGCTAGGAATAGTCCGTGTATTAATATTAGTACTTCGTACATCGGTCTTGAAAAGACCCCAAACGTATTGAAGGCCCTCTTGCGATTGATCACTGCAAAGGATCGAGTATATAACACTACTGCTGGTAGTAAAACACACCCCGTCTGTGTTGTGGCCGGGATTATTTTGCCAGTGTGACTCCAACTCCGCTTGTGGCTCGCCCACTCAAACCACCTCTTTGTTTCCGCACCCGCGCTTCTTCTTCCTTTGAATCCTCTCGGCACTGAAAAGTTCTTGACGCTCCTTCAACAGTCATTCCCTTTCCTCTTTTGCTTTGTGCGGCGATCACGCAGGGAAGGGCTGCCGGGAGGTGCAGCAGCAGCACCAGGAATCTTTGAATTTTTTTTATTTTTTTTTTTGCTCCTCAGACACGCCCGTTTCACCCACTCATTCATTCCTTGACCAAGCTGGGCGCTCGGCGGCTAATTAATGGTTGTTGCTGCGACCCAGCCCCTCGCACACGCAAAGACACATACCCGATTCTAGACGGCATCTGGGTCGCGAACACGCGCGCCTGTCCGAAACTTGGAGACGAGACGATCACAGCAGCTTGTCGTGAATCATTGCCATCCCCTTACATAGCAAAGCAGATCGACCGTCACGACGGGGCATCTGTGCGACTTTGATTCATCCAGGCGCCAAGTCCGTACACCGGTGAACTCGCTGGATCTGAACCTCAACTTATAATAACTTCACGAGACCTCTTACCGCTCCAATTTTCGCTCTCTTATTATTTCTTATTGCTTTGGAAGCTTTGGCATCGATATTGCATATCGCGAAAAGCACTCCATTGCAACGTGGAGGATACACCGGTGTGCCTAACCAGCACCCAACAACATTTTTATTTTATTTTATTTCTGATCCGGACATGTGCACGCCCAAAACTCCTCGAGCCTGCCAATCATAGCATCGACGTACTTTTCTTTCTTTTGTACCTTGTACCGACCGCGAATCCAATATTTTTTCGATACGAGCTAGGAAATAAGAAAAGCAAAAAAAGTAGTAATAATGGCATTCGAAGGTGGATACAACGGAGGCCAACAGCGGCCGTATGCTGGTTCAGCGGCACAGGCTCCGATGGCGAGAGGTTACGGAGGACCTCCGCCGTCTCAGCAGCAGTATAATGGGTATCAAGATGACGGTTATGGCGGCGGCGGCGGCGGCGGCGGCGGCGGCGGCGGAGCTGGAGGGAGAGCAGGAGGATACGGGCCAGAGTACGGAAACAACCAATATCAAGATGGCGGCTATGGCCAAGGTCGTCCCGGTCCTGCGAGAGGAGGCCGACCTCCGCAAGATGGTGGCCAAGGAGGCCCTTATATGCCCGAGGGTCAACGAGGGGCCAATTATCCTCCAAGAGGTGGCATGGGTCCTCCAGGAAATAGGGGCAGGCCGAACATGCCACGAGGAGGTGGACCACCGGGCCATCCCGCAGGTAAGTCTTGCTTTTCTAGTAATTAATACTAGTACATACTACGATCAATTCCGTAGAACCCGGTTTGATCACCAATCTAAATCTCCGGCTCTAACTCTCTCTTTCTCTCCCCTCTAGGTGGTCGTCAACCGATGGACAACGGTCCTATAAGTCCCCAAGGCTCGACATTTTCCAATGGCAGCTATCAGTCTGGTAATGGACGTGATCTAGCAAACCAGATGTCACAGACGGATTTGAATGGACAGGGCCCTAGGAGCCCGCCTAACAACCGCCGACCACCTCCGACCCGAAGTGGCTCTCAGAACTATGCGGATTCAAGACACGGACAGCCTGGACAAGGATCCGATGGCTACGGAGGCTATAATGACGGCGGATACGGCGCTCGGCAGCCACAAAACCAGAATGGAGCTCAGCGAAGCATGACGATGCCGTATAATGGCTCTGGAGGCCGCGGAATGCCACAGAGACCTGCTACGACAACCGGGAATCGTCCTCCGCCTCAAAGGACGTATCCTCAAGACAACCGCGGGCCACAACCGCCTCCGCAGCACCAGTATAATAACAGCCCTGCCCCTAATGGTGACAATGGATACGGCCCATCGTACGCCAACGCGATTGACGATGTCTATGACTCTTACTATGACGAGCCGAGAGCGAGCATATCAAGTCATAATTCGTCGCATAAATCGCATACGCACCACGACAGCATTTCAAGCATGCCAGACTTTGATGCCATCCCCGTACATAGCAAACGAGATTCTTTCGAGCAGTCCATGCGACCAGGCGCCGAGCAGCCGCAGCAGGGAGCTCACCAAACTCCCATGCTGGGCCATGCTCGTTCTATGGTAGAGATGCGTGAGCCGCAATCGGCAGTTTTCGAGATGACCGGCGACATCCCTGAAGTTCCAGCCATTCCACAGACGCATGCGTATCAGCCAGGATATAATCAAGGATATAACGGGTCCGGAGGATACTCCCAACCGCCGATACCACGGGGCCCAAGTGCTCCTCCGGGTCCAGCTGGGCAGCAGTATCCCGGGTTTGGAAACAATCGTGTGCCCATCAACAGACCGGGCACAACAGCGCCCATCAACCCGGATGGTCTTCCTGCGCATCCAACACCTGTGCGTCCGGGCTTGATGGACAACTCGCTTGTGAATCCGAGTGCTAAGCCTCCTCCGATCCGGAACTACGGAGGTGGTCCTCAGACGGGGCCGCCGCAGCAGTATCAGCAGCAGCAACAGGCACCGATGCAACAGCAAATGCGACATTCACAGCAACAGCAGTCATATTCTCCTCCACAATCACAAGGCCAGGGTGCGCCAGCACCACCGCCACCGCCGCAGGAGAGAGAGCCTCCAGTCACCCCCGGTGAGCTAGAACATTTGAGGATGGTTATTAAAGGCAACCCCAACGATCAGGCATCTGCGCTGAAATTGGCGAAGCGGCTCATTGAAGCCTCAGACGTGCTTATACCAAACATCCCCGACCCGAGAGGCAAAGCGAAAGCTCGTGAACGATACATTATGGACGCCCAGAAGATTCTCAAGAAGCTGGTCGGCTCCCAGAACCCGGACGCCATGTTTGTGATGGCAGACGGCGTGGGTAGGGGCTTGTTTGGCCCCGATCCGGATTCCAAAGAGGCCTTTTCGCTGTATCAATCTGCGGCGAAATTGGGCCATCCTGCGGCCGCTTACCGTACTGCTGTATGCTGCGAGATTGGCCATGAGGAAGGAGGCGGCACTCGCAAGGATCCCATGAAAGCGATTCAGTGGTATAAGCGTGCGGCGACTCTTGGTGATCCGCCGGCCATGTACAAGGTCGGCATGATCCTGCTCAAGGGACTGCTGGGCCAGCCCAAGAACCCTAGAGAGGCTGTGGGATGGCTGAAGCGGGCAGCAGAGCGGGCAGATGGAGAAAATCCGCATGCTCTTCACGAACTTGGGCTGCTATATGAATCAGCATCGGGCAACGACGTCATTATTCGAGACGAGCAGTACGCCTTGAGCTTGTTTCAGCAAGCAGCGGAGATTGGGTACAAATTCTCGCAGTTTAGACTGGGCTGTGCCTACGAGTATGGGCTGCTGGGGTGTCCCATTGACCCGAGGCTCTCTATCGTCTGGTACTCAAAGGCAGCACAGCAGGAAGAGCATCAATCGGAGCTTTCTCTCAGCGGCTGGTATCTTACAGGAAGCGAAGGTGTCCTGGGCCAGAGCGACACGGAGGCGTACCTATGGGCGAGGAAGGCTGCTGTGGCAGGCCTGGCCAAGGCAGAGTACGCGATGGGCTATTTTACGGAAGTGGGCATTGGTGTCCCGGCGAACATGGAGGACGCCAAGCGATGGTATTGGCGAGCAGCTGGTGAGTTTTCCTTTTATCTATATTGTTCTTTTATTCCTTTCATATGGAAATGGCGAAATGGCGAATTGATGCTAACGTTAATGGTTGTTATAGCACAAGATTTCCCCAAGGCCCGAGAACGACTGGAAGACTTGAAGCGATCTGGCAAAGAAAAGGCTCGTCCGCGAGAGCGGATCTCACGAAACCAGAAGCAACAGGAAGGAGATTGCGTGGTGATGTAGACATGATTGTTACGATGGAATACCTAGAGATGTTGAGATGTAGAATTCTGTTATTTGATTTAGGTAATATGAGAGAAGCTACTAGCGCGGAAATGTCCGTTTTTTTTTTCATTTTTTTTTTTTTTTTTAATTTTCATTTCTGGAGTAGAAAGATACCATATGGGTAGAATGGAAAGGAATTAGGGAATGTTTTGACAAATTT
>JARFTM010000373.1:0-17745 GCA_030278935.1 Trichoderma polysporum | reverse complement strand
CATTTCAGGCTCGATCTGCAACAATTCTCCACTTCAGTTGCTTTTTTTTTTTTTTTTTTTTTCACTCCCTTGCTTGATGTTGCACAAGAGGAGAGAGGATTGGTTGGCTATTATAGAAATAGGATTGGGATCACGGCTGTGGATGACCGGGAGTCGAATGATTTATGTTGGTAAAGAGGCACAACGCGCAAAGCTGAAAAAAAAAGATGAAAATGAGGAGATGAGGGGAGGCAAAGGAGACGTAGCTCTTGATGCTTGTCTCTTTTCAATTACCCTCTCAAAAAAGAAGGATAAACCGAAGCGGAAGAAAGAAGAAGAAATCTCCGTAATAATGGAGGGTTGGCACAACCAGATAGCTTCCTGGTCTCATAGTGGGATTCAGTTATCATTGAATGGAAGTATTCATCATTTCCTCCTCAAACGTTCAGACTTCTCCCGTGACTCTGTGGTATGCTCGTGATTGTGTATCGTATGTGTCAAGGAACGGTTTCATTGGCTCACCTACTGTGTTGCTCAAAGGTGGAGAGATTATTCGCCATGCATTGCACAATGCCGGCTAGCAGAGGCATAGAGGGAATAGTGGCAAGCCCTCCCAACACCTGCCTGCGTGGCTTGCTGCAGGGAGTTGGGTTGGATAGCATTTTACCGGTAGAGGCTAGAGATGCTCGCTGAGTTGTCCGCACAGGTATGGCTACGATTTACGCATTGCGTTGAAGATCGCCAAGGGGAGCACAACTAGCGAGGACACGATAGGTGATAATTAGGCGCGAGACCCGGGGCGGATGTGTGTTGCTTATACACGTAGGTGTATATATAGGTATGGTCTGGGGGTAAAGCATGATTAGCAAAGATTGCTGAGGAGCAGAATGAGAATAATAGATATATGGATATATATATATATTATTTGGTTCGTTTGCGTTTGCGTCCTATGTCACAACTTCGTGGAGTTTTGGTTTCTCGTATGTTTTGCCAAGAAAGAGGGGGGATCTAGATGCCAGATTGCACAATAAGGAAAAAAGAAAATCCTTTCAAGATTAAAACATAAGCTTAACGACCCTTATAATTACTCTATACGGATAAGGAAACCCGAGACGAAATAGAGAGGAGAAAAAAAATTGGATTAAGTCACTTGGCGAGCGAATATTCCGTCGCCAAGGCACTATTGTGTTTGGATATAGTAAGTGATGGTACTCCGTGCGAGAGGCCCAGCGAGTCAAATTCACAGGTGTTAAATAGTAATTATACGGTGGACTTATTCGAGACGGACGTGGTAATACCGCAGGGGGGGCAAAGAGTGCTAATGGTACGGAATCCTTCCGAATTGCTTGGCTTTTCTTCTGTCTTCTTGTTTTTTTCCAAGAAAAAGCTTATGCTTGCTGGGGTGGTCTTACTTGATATCTTAGTAGGTACTCTTGAGACCGACTTTACATACCTACCTACCTTTACCTACCTACCAGAGCATTCGTGCACAAAGGTAGCGTACCTAGCTACCTAGTAGTAAGATTGATACTGCCATCAAAGTAGGGGACATTTTTTTTTTGTCAATTTCTATTTGAATGCACTGCCACTGGCCACTCTAAGGAAAGTGCACATGTGTAGCAGGAAAAAAAGAAAAAAATCCTGTATGCACTTCGTAATACTGTATGTGTGTGTGCTCAAGTAATAGCGGCGTCTTGGCAAACTGGGGGCTTTTCTTCCCCCTCCTCCGGGGTACGCCGTATTATATCTTATTATCAATATAGCTTGCTTTGTGGATGTGCCCAGACAGAGTAGTTTGTCTTGGCGATAGGGGGACTATGGAGACTGATTTGTGATTTATTAGTAGTAGTAGGCTATGTTCTTGCCAAGGTGCCTCTTTGGGTTACCGATGGGATGACTGTGTGAGTGATTTCGGGGGCAATTTTGAGGGTCCGAGGGAATGCTACGTAGATGGATTAGATTTGATGAGTTTGTTGGTTGGTGGTTGGTGGTTGGTGGAATGGCTAAATGGAGTCGGGACGATAGAGATATGTAGACGGATGATCCGAGGTAGGAAGTAGGCCTAGTGGTGATGCGTTAAACTTGGCTCGAAAAGGGAAAACAGCCATGTTATTGAGGCATCTATCTATCCAGGTGCAAGGATGTCATCGCCCTATCAGCAGTATGAAGTAGCAGGAGTAGCACCTCATACAGTACAAATACCAAGGGAGCTGGGGAGATAACGTTCGGGGTCCAATATTGCATGCCTCGGCCACTGCAGGCAAATTGCCCAATCGGGAAAGAGAGTCGAGAAACACATCAAAATGCGCAACTGTCACGCAAGCCGGGCAAGCATTTTTGGCCTTCCAGATCGGATGGCTGCTGGGGTCGAGAACGATGAAGGTTATCCGTTGGTGTGTAACTCGATGAAATGCGAGACTGTGATGCTACGGGACGTATCAGTTAATACTTTTGGTGATACTACTAGTACGGAGTAGTAGTGGGTTACTTTGTATGCTGTTTAGTATTACATGAGCACTCCGTACTCCTTTACGGAAATAGCATCGGGACAGTCGGAGCTTGTAACATCCGTCCATCCGCCAATAAAGGAGCTGGGCCGCGTTTGCACGACGACGACCATCAATCCATTCTCCGACGATGAAGGAAGACCCCTGGTCTACTTCGCACGTAGCGTAGCCAGATCGCAGTTTGTTCCCATTGCAAATCCCCCCCTGGTCCACTCAGCCGCCCCTTCAGGCGCCAAGTCGACCTACTCGTGCTAGTACTATTACAGCTTGTACGAAGTAGCGAGACGTGCAAAAAAGAAGAGAAAATGGAATACTAACGCCGTTTATTGGATAACCATGATATTGGGGGCCGCATGAGCTGAATCGATACCAAGAGAAAAAGAAGAAGAAAGAACAAAGCCACTTTCCACTACGCAAGGCCACACCTAGACTATTCTCCTTCAGTGAGTGTGTGCAGCAAAAGCTGAAGCAGCCATTGTTCTTCATCTTTTACGTTATTATCCTTTTCTCTTTTCTCTCTCCCTTGCTTTGCACGCGACCCAGGCTGGCTGAAAGGGAGAGGGCGCTGACGTGTTTTGCCCATATACGCCAAAAAGCGGCGCTAGAGTTTGATTTGGAGGGGAGCAGAAACATGGGGATAAGCCCATCCTGACAAAAACTAGTCTGTCTCGGCATACTTGGCTTTTTCTCTAACGCGGCGCAGGGCCGCGGCAAGGCGGAAAAAGCTTGATTCGGGGGGCTCTGTGAGATATGCATAATGGTGCTCCGACTTGGCGAGCATACTTGGTGGTGTTAGTTAGTATATGGGCATCCGACCAATCCATTGCTTGTAATCCGTACATGGCACTGTACTTGCTTGAATCATGTGCTAGTGGTACCTACCTTGGGTCGGTAAAAAGAACTGGAGAAGAAGAGAAGAAGAAAGAAGAAAATAGTAATACAAATGAGCAGGCCGGGAAAGCTATTTTTTGCTACGGGCAAAGAAAAATGAATAATCACAGTAATACTACTACTGCTAGTAAGGAGTCGAGGAGACGAAAGCCGGGTATAATTTTGTACGCACGGCTCGGAGGACCTGACTCCGTATACGAAAGCGTATAGGCCACGGAATGCTTGGTGCAAAATTACTCCGTCCGTACGAGGAGCGTATCAAAACGCCGCTTGTTTGCTCGACACCAGGCTTCGCGCGTGACCACTGGACCGTTGATGCAATCCAATATTACATCGGCACGGAGTACTCTGTAGGCTTTGATATTACTGCTAAGGTACTTGCTTGTACTCGAAGCAGCAGCAGCAGCAGCAGCATGCAGGGCGGGAGCTGCTGCTGCTACCCGCTGGCTGCTGGGACAGAAACGAGGTTCGTCCCGTGTGTTGTATGCCGTCTGAACCGGGCTTGTCCTTTTCTTTCATCTTCCTTCATCTTAAATCTAATCATTGGAGTACTCCGTACCAAGCAGCTACTCTGTCTGCATCACCTCAAGCCAAGCCGAAAGATTCACACGGTATGAACCAGGTAGCACCCACCACACCACACCACACCTCCCATTAGAGGAAAGAGTAATGAATGATGTCAGGCAGTAAGAATGAAAAATGAAAAATGAAAAGAAAATTAAGAGGGACGGGCTGGCGAGGAGCGAAAGCGAGATGAAGCCGAGAGAGTTAAGACGCAGCAGACATGTGCCATCCTTCAGCCATTTCACGTAAAAGTCGCGGCGTGAGCGGCCACTCAAAGGGACCGCCAGAGACGCTGCTGGGGCCACGGGGCCAATGGAAGGCGCTGGGTGGGCACCGCGCCAAGGATGCCAAGTCTTGGCATTTCTTGGCATCGTATGCACTGCTGCGCTGTGGTGGGTTTGATCCGCTAGAGGCTACATGGCGGTGACTTGTCGATCCCTGGCGATACCACCCAAAACCTGGGTAGTTTTAGGTCGCCCTCCATCCGAAGCGCTAGCTCAGCAACGCCAAGAAATGCCAAGACCGCCAAGAATTTCCGCTTGGCCCTCTTGCGCCTGCCCAGGCCTTTGTGACGATGTAAAGGGAGCCCATCTGCCCCCAGAACCGATTTCTAAGAGGCGCGAGTCTTTTCCCCCGATCACAATCCCATATTCCATGTGTTTTATCCTCCATTTCTAGCAGATAAAAACAACAAAAAGAACCGCCCGTGGTCCTGTGTCGAAGCGCATCCGCATCCCTTCACCTTGGTATTCCTCCAAAGCGCCTGTGGCCCCTCCCCGAAGATCGCGGCAGCCCTCTCTGGTCGACCTTTTTTTTTGACTGCCCCACCATTCGATAAGCCCTCCGAAAAATGTCGGCCCAAGTCCCCGAGGCCGCCCAGGCTTCGTCGGGTCTGTCCCCAAGCCTCGACAAATCCGCCTCTCCAGCCGACGCATCGTCAACCACGAGCCCCAATGGCAGCACCGGCACCAGCAACAGCAACAATGGCGGCAGCACTTCGTCCAATTCGCAGGTCTCGCCGTCGCTCGGCGACTCGCTGGAGGCCCCCCGTGCGCTCGTCTGTCGCTGGAACCAATGCGGTCAGAAGTTTACTAATGCTGAGACGCTCTATGTAAGTGACAGTAGCAACACCCAACAGATGCAAAACCAAGGGGGGGGAGGGGGAGGGAGAGAGAAAGAAAATGAGAGAGCGCGTCGATATAAGAGCATCTCACTCTCAATCTCGATATTGCTCTTCTTGGCTATAGACTCGCCCAGTACTCACTCTTAGAGACATGGATGCTAACCAATCAATCACCCTGCAGGAACACATCTGTGAGCGCCATGTTGGTCGCAAAAGCACAAACAACCTGAGCCTCACCTGCCAATGGAACTCTTGTCGCACCACCACCGTCAAGCGTGATCACATCACTTCGCACATCCGTGTTCACGTCCCTCTAAAGCCTCACAAGTGCGAATTCTGTGGCAAGTCGTTCAAGCGCCCTCAAGACTTGAAGAAGCATGTTAAGGTACTTATTTACCCCATCTACCAATCGATCTAGTGGACATTTTGTTGACTTATTCCCGTTTATAGACTCATGCCGATGATTCCGTTCTCTCTCGGCCCGGCCAGGATAACCAACCGGGCATGAACTACAGAGCGCAAGCTCAAAAACGTGAGTGGCTCATTCGTTTGGCTGTATTTCATCGTTATTAACCCGGACCTCTAGCTCCCAGCTACTATGACCACAATGGGCAGATGCGAAGCCCTGTCTCAGGCTTCCCTCAACCTGGCCCTCACACTGGCGGCTATTACGCTCCCCAGCCGTCGACGAATTATGGACTCTACTTTAACCAGCAGCATGTCAACACTGCGCCCCGCACTGAACACATTGGCTACTCGACTGGCTATGAGCGCAAGCGCACTTTTGACATGGTTGATGACTTCTTTGGCAGCGCCAAACGCCAGCAGGTCGACCCGGCTTCATATGCCCAAATCGGGCGCTCCCTGCTCCCTCTTCATGGCGCGCTGGCTATCCCGAACGGACCCATGACAGCAACGGAGCCATATCTTACCCAGCCGACTGGCCATGCTGTGGTCCACGCTGCGCCTGCACCCACCCAGAACCCCTTGGCGCAGCAATACTACCTACCCATGCCTAATGCGAGGACGCACAAAGATCTCATCCAAATCGACCATCTTCTAGGCCAGATGCAAGACACCATCTACGAGAATGCTGCCCACGTCACCGCCGGAATGCACCCCCACGACGGCCAATATGCTAGATACCGCAGCACCCCGTCTCCCCCTACCCTTCACCGAGGCCCAGCTGGCATGCACGTCGGCACCGACGGCTACCATGCTGTCTCGGCGGCAAACATGGCCTCGCCGCTGACTGCCATCTCGTCTAATGGCACTCCTGCAGTGACACCACCCTCTAGCGCCATGTCCTACAGCTCTGGCCATTCACCAAGCCCCTCGGCCTCTTCAGGATTCTCACCACAGTCTCGCCACAGTTCGACTGCCTCATCAATCATGTATCCCAGCCTCCCTACCAGTCTGCCTGCCGTCAGTCATGGATTTGGACAATCTACCACAGCGACGCTGGGCCCAAGTTTTGACGCTGGCGAGCGCCGCCGCTACTCCGGCGGTATGCTCCAACGGGCTCGCGGTGCACCGCCGGCGCCACCGCCACGGTCTTCTGATGAGCCGAGCGGTGCAATGACCCCCAAAGCAAGCGAGTCCGCCCCATCAGTCGGATCTCCATCCTCCGAATCATCAGATGTCAGTGATGCTACTCGTGAGCGAGAGGAGCAATACGACAGGTGGCTAGAAAACATGCGGGTGATTGAGGCTCTTCGCGAGTACGTCCGAGGGCGTCTGGAGCGCAGAGACTTTGTAGATGAGTATCCCAGCATTGGCAGAATCCGCAAGGATGTGGATGCCATGGACCTCGATGGCAAGCCCAGAAGCCCACTTGCCAACGAACGCCCCAAGTCTAAGGAGAGTAACTCTTTGTACCCAATCCTTCCCGTTCCCGGAACCTAAACAAAACGTCCAGATCATGATGTATTTCTGTTTATTGTATGGAGAGGGTTTTTTCTTTTTTTTCTCTCTCTTTTTATCATGTTGGCGAATTTGATGGATCAAAATGATGCACTGCGATGGTCATGGCACTTGGCGTAGGTGATATTAGGGTTATTCGCTATCTATTCCAAATCAATGTACGATTCAGACTGGGGGGGGTTTTATTTATTTTATATTCTGGCATAAGGGACAAAATTGAAGGGAATATCAGTTGAATATTATATACTTGGAAGCACCATTGAAACTGCTAGTAAAGTCTACGAAGTGCATGTGTTGATCATACATAAGCAACATGGACACAATGGTCCCATAGATGTGGCAATTGGGAAGCATGTTTTCCGAACATTCGACGCATAGGGGGCTTAGACCCTCCACGTGGTCAAGAAGCAGCAAACCATGAAGTGAGAGCTCGCCACTTCTAAACACTATGTGTTACTAACGAAATGAATTAAAAAAGACAACTCCCGAGAGAACAATTGTAAATAACAGTGGTCGGGAGGATGTTCATAGCTACACGAAGTACCGATGGGGAGAATACAATCCAAGGCAAGGCCGAGACCAAGGCCACGGGCCCCCTTTGGCGAAAACTAGGCGAGACAAGCAGCCGTCGCAGGAGCCTCCCGATGTTCCGTGCCCCTTGTTCAGAGCTGGTGCGAGTACACATTAGGTAAGAAATGGTTTCAGACATAAGGGTTTAAAAGAACATAATAAAAAAGTACGTAAATGTGTAAGTAGCTGTTCGGTGAATGACGAGGTTGGAATGTGGGCTGTGAAGCAGAGTCGCACAGAATGGAGAAAGGAATAAAGCCAAGAGAAAAGGGAAATGATAAAAGGGCCGAGTCTGTTCAGGAATGGGATTGAGGATCGGGAATTGGCTATTTTTAAATTAAAAGAAAATAGAAGATAGAAAGGACTGTCCGGAGGAAGGAAGGAGTGCGTGATGAGGAGATGCGCGCAACGGAGCAAAAAGCTGGGAAGGTGCTTTGATCAAGGTGCGCTTTGTGCCTCCTCGGATATACATTAGAGTACCTTATTGACTAGTGCCAAGGTACCACGATGTAGAGAGAAAGAGATTAACAGGGCTTCACTGGGGCAGAACTTCTTCCAATGTACTTGGTCTCTTATTTTTCTCAATAAATCCTCAACGGGATCACCTGCTTTTCTCATTCTCAACAAGATCACCTGTTTTGCTCATCCACCTAAATAACTCGCCTCTGCGGTTCTTCTTCTTTCTATTACTCTTGTTCGCCCGTGAACAGAAAGAAACATAAAACAACAACTCTGCCCGAGACAAAAAAGAAGAAAAAGTGTATGTGTCCCCAGACCGTTTCTGTCTTGGATTCTAAGACATCCTCTTGGCATCCCTTGAGGTAACTAACGGTGGGTGGAATAAAGGTCGAACGAGCCCGCCCCCTACGACAAACCGACAACCACAACCACAAACACCAACCACAAAACAAACAAAACAATTTAAAAAAAAATCTCAGCATGAAGGCCTTTTCCTTTGCCGTCGTCCCCATGCTTCTGCTGGGCGCCTCCGCCATCAGGCCCCCTGTCCACGGACCCCCAGTCCCCCGGCCACCGCCCGTTGACCATGGGTGCTGCTGCTGCGATATCTCCATCGACAAGATCTCCTGCGACAGGGCGATCCCGGCCAGTGACTGCTTCTGCGCCCAGGTCATCTGCTCCCCCGGCGCGCCAACCATCTACCACGGCGTGCCGCCTGCGCCGCGACCCACCAACGCTACGCCGGCCGATACGCCATCCGCTTGACTGCGGGTACCGGACGCGCCCAAGCCGTGCTGCTGCTGCGATGTGAGCACTGGCAAGATAGTGTGCTGGCCGCCGAGCTCTAAGCAGGCCTGTTTCTGCACAGAAGTGGTTTGTCCACCGGATGCTTAGACGATGGTTTTTTTTTGGAGGTCAACTGCGGCTTTGGTTGGCATCCAAGGTTTGAAATTTTTGGGACCCGGCCTTGGAGTGCTCTCTGAATTGAGAGGAGGAGAAAGGAGAAGAAAAAAGCGGTTTCTTAAGCTGGTGCACAACGTGGTGGCGGATTGGTGGGGGAATAGTATATCTTCTCAAGGGTTTGTACTGGGAAGGCATAGCACGGTTCAGGAGGCTGTCTGCTGGCTTTATTTGAAATATTTACACCAAGTTTCTATTCAATAAAAAGCTCTAGCTCTCATAGATTTGGCCACTTATATTCTCGCCCGGAATATTACTCGCGCCCAATAACTGAAAAAAATACAATATTTATGTTCACTACTCATTTTTAAACTTAGCGATCTTACTGTAAAAAGTCAAGCAGTATAAAGTTCCTCTTGTACTGCACATATATCCCCGAGCCTGTACGTTGTATACCCCTAGTCCTCGATACCGCACTTTACATATCCCTTTTTTTTCCCCTCTTTCATCCAACACCATCATCTATCTCACTGCATAATCAAGACATTCCTGAACCGCGGCTTACCGGCTTCCAAGCTCTCAATCGCTTTCTGGACATCGCTGAACTGATATCTCTCAATCATGCATTTAACGCCGTGCGTTAAGGCAAACTGGATCGCCTCCTCACTATCCAGCGCATGACCGCTCGCCCAACCTTGCACACTAGCGCCCTTCATGATCAGCGTCACCGTGTTGACGTCGATGGAACCGACTGGGGCGAGACTCAGGATTTTGCCATTGGGAGCGAGGCCGTCAGCTAGAGCGCCGACGACTTTGGGATTGGGCGCCGTCTGGACGATGATGGAGGCGCCTCCGAGCTTGGCGAGTTCGGCGGCGGAATCGCCGTTGGACGTGTTGATGTAGTGGTGTGCGCCGAGCTCCTTGGCGAATGTGGCCTTGTCGTCGCCGTGGGAGAGCACGGCAACCTCGTAGCCCATCTTACTGGCGAATTGGATTGCCAAGTGGCCCAATCCGCCGAGGCCCTGGACAGCGACTAGACGACCCTGTTCGACCTTTTGCTTGCGGATGCCGTTGAAGACGGTGACACCGGCGCATAGGAGCGGCGCTGCCTGCGCAGGATCCATCTCCTTGGGGATACGAACGACGGCCTCAGCTCGCAATAGGACATACTCCGCATAGCCACCATCCTGCGAGACGCCATTGATGGCCTCGTTCTTACAATACTGGAACTCGCCGCGCTGACACTCCCTGCACACGCCGTCGTGCCCACCATGCCACGGCCCACCTACACGCTGTCCCACGGTGAGATTCTTCACCTCGGCGCCGAGCTCGACGATGTCACCGACGATTTCGTGGCCGGGGATGCGCGGGAAGACGTTGCCAAAGTTGCCGTAGCAGACTTCCATGTCGGACCAGCAGACGCCACATGCGAGGACCTTGACGAGGACCTGGCTGGCGGAAGGGTGCTTTAGGGGAACATCCTGGAGTTTGAAGGGGGAGTTTGCCTCGGTGAGGACGACGGCCTTGAAGGTTTTGGGGAGGGAGGATGTCATTTTTCGATGGATCAATTGGTTCGATTAGGTGGGTGTAATATTCCTATTTTTTTTTTTTAACCTTGAGATTGAAAGTGCTGACAGAGTTATAGTAAATGACAGCTTAGGAGCTCTGATGTTTATATGAGATGGGGGAGCTTGGAGCTGTCATCAATCAAAACTCAAATGAGAGGAACTTATTGAATATATATTATGAAGCTCCCTCCTAATGCCGTTGACTAATTATAAACAATGTCCCTCTTCTTCTTGCATGCCACCAATAATCCCATAGATCGAAACATCGCGTTTCGGCTGCAGTTCTCCAAAAAAAAAAACTTATCAGTTGGAAACTCCATCCCATCCGGGCGATTACTAGACGGAAAGGGTAAATAGAGCAAACTAGTGCGTCGCTCTGAAGTCAGTGTGACTTCACCGGCGGGGGGGAATGCCAGGGGCGAAAGTTTATGAAGAAGCTGAAGGCTCTGCCCCTCCCGCCTTCGCCATTTGCAACGGAGGAGCTGAAGAGGAGGAGTAGGCTCGGGGATAAGGGGGGGGAATAGAAAGGGTTTTAAGGTTGTGTGGTATTTCAGATTGGGTGGTATTTCAGATTGGATGTTTGAGCTTTGAGATAAGGGGGACTTATAAGGAGATGGGAGAGCAAAAGTGCCTGAGTGCGAGTTGGAATTGTTATTGTTCTTCAACGTGATGGGCTGTTCTAGATGGAGGTTTGTTGGTGTTGACTTGACTGGCTGCTATGTAGTATATAGAAGGGATCTTAGTTCTGAGTGGTTGATTGGAGAACAAAGACATGAGTGAGCTATTTGTGAGCTGTCGATAGCTTCACCTTGGGTTAGTGAATGCATGAAGATTTCTTGTTGCTTCTCTAGCTAACCCAGTTGTTGGGTAATATTGCCAGTGAATGTGAGTTGACGTCATTCCATTCCATAGCTAGGTATGCTTCTATTGTTGATTTAAAGTTTTTTTGCTTTGATCCAAGACATATTTAGGCAATTAAGCAAGGGGCTATTGGCATTAATTAGGTTCGGCATAGAGGTACAATAGCTTCTGTCATTTACTTGGTTTGAGCTGGTTTAGCAGGAGTATTTTTATTGAAAGCTTGGTTTGATTCTTGCTGGCTTTAGACTTGTTATTATTTGTGAAATGTCGTTGTGGTATCTTATATAGTTATATATTGAAGAGTGTAAGTTGAAGAGCTTCATTGGGACATCATGCCTTTGTTCTCATACTTTTTCTTGTACAAGCTCCGATAATACTTATCCTTTACGATACCAACTCATACTAATTTTCACCTCTATTCTCCATTTCTTTAGATAGCTTCTCATGAATAAATAACCAGCTCCTCCAAAATCACCAGATGCTCCAGGGTAGCAACACTCAACCTATCAACCTCAAACAGCTATAACAGCGGGGCAAAGCAACTCCCCGGCTAATCCTCGCTCCTCACTGCCCATCCAGCCAATCACCGCCCTCGCAATTCCGACATCACGGGGCAAAAGAGGCGAATCAATCAATCAATCAATCTAACCTCCAGGTATCCCCAAACTCCAACCAAACCAACCTCGCCCAGCTCCCCAAAGCCGCGGCACCCCAATCGCCCACTTCTCAATCTTCCTCCCCAGCACTCGTCGTTGAGGAAGCCCATCGCCCCTTCAGCTCTGTTCCTCTTCGCACAGCAGCAATGTTGCCGGCAACGCGATCCGCGGCCTCAATGGCCCTCCGAAGTGCGTCAAATTTTCCAACCATAGCCCTTGAACTTTTCATTTGATCCCGAAATATATGCTAAAGCAAAAACCTCTTCTAGTCAAACCTACCTCTGCGCTGATTCCCTTCCGAGCTGCAGCCGCCTTCACAACAACCTCCCGACAGGATGCCACCTCGCTAACCCCCCACTCCCCGAGCTTCGGCAAGATTCGCAAGGAAGTTCCCCTCCCCAGCGAGGAGGGCACCAAGGGCGTCATCCAATATGCGCTGTACGTAAACTACAAGACGACGATGATACACAGAGAAAACCCCTTTCGAATCAGTCTAACACAATTTTTCATTTGCCATCATATAGCACCTCCCTCGACATCATCGCCAACTGGGCCCGTCAATCCTCCCTCTGGCCCATGACCTTCGGTCTCGCCTGCTGCGCCGTCGAAATGATGCACCTCTCCACCCCACGATACGATCAGGACCGTCTCGGAATCATTTTCCGTGCCTCGCCCCGTCAATCCGACGTCATGATCGTCGCCGGCACCCTGACCAACAAGATGGCCCCCGCCCTGCGCCAGGTCTACGATCAGATGCCCGAGCCCCGATGGGTCATCTCCATGGGCAGCTGCGCCAACGGCGGCGGCTACTACCACTACAGCTACAGCGTCGTCCGTGGCTGCGACCGCATCGTCCCCGTCGACATCTACGTCCCCGGCTGCCCGCCTACCAGCGAGGCTCTCATGTACGGAATCTTCCAGCTGCAGAGGAAGATGCGCAACACCAAGATTTCGCGAATGTGGTACAGACGGTAAATGGAGATAGGAAAAGAAAAGCGAAATATTGGAGGAAGAGGGAGAGAAGAAAAGATGGAATCGGCGGAATGTGATTTTCACGATATAAGATGATGAAAGGGGACTGGGTTGCTTGGACAGGGGAAATGAAATCACTGGCCAAGTGGGAAGGATTCGAACAGGGAAACGATGGAATCCTAAAGCATTCCGAGTCAACCCCAACGCAAGAAGAAATATCAGACATTGGCTCGGTATTAATTTTTTTACTTATTTGTTTTTCAAAAAAGTGTACATACACTCTGGGTTGCAGGAGGTTAGAGGTGTAGAGAATCTGCCAAAATACTGTACCAATATTAAAGGCCACTTAAAGAAAGTACATAACCTGTGTGAACCGAAAAAAGACACGCCGCCTGAAGGTGAAAAAGACTCATTAATTAATTTCAATTTATATTAAAACGAAAGTAAACTAGGTATGTTACCACAGCTATGTTTAGGTGTAGAAGAAGAAATAAAAAGCCAATAATTCCATTCCGTGCTTGCTTTACTATATCTCGTAATACCTTCAGCTATTAATAAAATCTTTGCGCCCCCATCATTCGCAACATCAAAAAGCCAACACAACAGACCAAACTAATGAATGCATTTGGTCGTCGAAAATATGAATGGAATGCCTTACTGGATAACCTATCTGTCAGCTAACCCAGCCAGCTAGTCCACCTTGTACAATCCATTTCTCAGGGCCATACATGTATTCTCATTCCGTAGCCCACCCTCTTTGACGTGCGGCATCATGGCTACCTTTTCATCCCCCTTCTTCTTTTCCACTGATGCCAAAGACGGTGCTGCAATTCATTTCATCTCATCTCGTCACATCTCGCCTGATAACAATCAAATCCACCAGCGCCAAACCAAGCATACCATGTCTGTCTGCTGACTCTTCAACCAAAGCATATGTACCCAAAGGAAAAACAAAATCAAGATACTATCAATGAGGGGATATGAAAGGATTTGTGTCGAAAAGCAAATACTACAAAAACACTGTAGAGGGCTGTGTGATCTGGAACCGTTGGGCACGCCATACACCAACCCGCCGTCTATTCTTGTCCAAATCCCATGGTCTCCTCAACGGCAATTGTGAGCTTCTGTTGTAGCGTCTCCAATGTTTTATATGAGGGCAAATCAATACGGTTGAAACTATATTAACAGTTAGCTTTTGCTCGCTCTCTCTCTCTCTCTTTTTCTCAATTTCTTCCAACTGTAAATGAGTTAAGACTTACCATGTGTGTGCTTTGGGTAGATTGGCCAAGTCACCGGCCTTTTCGATCGTGAATCTTCTGGGCCCATCGCTACCTTGAAGATCCTTGAAACCGTTGACTGGGATTCTGGAGGTACCTGTGGTGAATTGCAGCAAGCGCGACTTCTGCTCGCCGTCCCAGGAACGCACTGTTGCCCAGAAGTTCTGAATGACTTCGTCTGACTCAGTGTAACCTCGGTAGTCGGTGTGCTTCTTCCAGTCATCAACGTCAATCTCAGCAATACCGCCAATGAGCAACTCAAGCTCACGCTCATCAAAAACGTTGATGAGGTCGTGAGGGATCAGCTCTTGGAAACCCTCCTTGAAAGCCTGGAACTGCTCCGCGATGCGCTTCTCGATGCGCCACTTGACCATGAGCTCCACGTATTCCTTCTTGTTCTCGTTTGTCACATCAATGTCACGACCACCGGGGATCAAATCCTCAGTCGTCAATACTCCGAAGCGCTCGTCTTCTGTGGAGAATGTTTGCTCCAAGATTCCTCCCGAAATATCATTATCCAGCATCCACTGCAATGAACGATGGAAGTCGGCATCGACACCCTCCATATCCGCCAACGTGACACCCTTGCCCAAAACCATCTTGTACAGAGCGCCAATGAAGAAAGCATCCAAAAATCGGCGATGGAAAATAGCCATGCCAACCACGCGCCCGATGAATTTGAAATAGTTGAGATGCTCTGGGTTGATGCCAGAGTGAGGGTTGATTTGGAGGGTATAATTATCATGCGCTGAGTACTCGAACAAACAGTAGAAGGGATTGAACATTTCGTGCGAAAGGAGGAAGAAGAATTCTCGGGACAGACCACCATAATCAAGACCATCTTCTCCGTCAAACTTGATCATGAGTCGCTTCTTCAGATCTGTAGCAGACTGGCGGGTAATCTCGGCGAAGGAGTCTTCGAAAATGTGTGATCGCCGGACCTTGATGTGACACTGTCCACTCAGGATGCGCATAGCAGGCTGAGAACGGAAGTAAATAAGCTTCCGCCTGAAGTCTCGCTTGTACTGGGGCACATTTTGATCCAGCGAAGAAGGAAGACGAGGATCATCCCAGGTGGTTGTCTTGGTGTTGTGGTCCACGAAATAGACTCGGGCAGTGTTTGTGAGACGCATCTCCCAGCCGCTGGGCAAGGGGCCAAGCTGAGATACGGGCTGCTGTTGGATTTGTCCATTGGTGTTGTTCTGGCCATACATGCGGATGAACTGCTGTCGGCGAGGATCGACCCAAGTCGTGGTACGAGTGTTGTGATCGACAAAGTAAGGTCGTCCTTCAGGGGTCCAGCGTTGTTCCCAGCCTGGGGGAAGCTCACCGGAGCCTGGGCTGGTAGCACCGGTGTGCATCATAGCCGTGTGGTTGCCGTTGGCGGCAGGAGGGCCGCCGCCAGGGCTGCCAGCACCAGAGCCTTGCTGTTGTTGCTGAAGAGTTGGCGAGCTGGTGCCCGTTCTATCTTCGGGCAAGGTTCTGTTTTGATGTCTCTGGCGTTCGACTTGAGTAACAGCCTCCCGTTCGTTTCGGACTTCGGCGGCGGTTCCATTGGCAGTCGGGCGATTCCAGCTGGTAGTTCGAGTGTTGTGGTCCACATAATAGGTGCGACCCAAGTTGTCTTCTCTGCGTTCCCAACCCGCTGGCAAGCGGCCTTGGGCGTCCTCGAATGGGCTCAGCTGGCTATTAGGGCGGGAAGAGCCATTGACGCTCGCAGAGGCGGGAGCGGCACTGACGCTGGCAGGATGGTGAGGGAGGTTGGGCTGAGAACCGAGCGCGTTGCCGTTGGGCCCAGACATGGCAGAACTTGGTCGCTCACCGGCTGGAGCAGACAGTGTCGACAGGTTAGAGCCGCTGGCTGCACCAAGTGCGGGTCGATTTGATGATGCTTGGCCTGCGCGAATGGGAGTGCTGAGGTTGCAAGACAGGTTGAGGATGAGCTTGCCGTGCACAACGAGATTGTCAGTTGACTTCTTCAAGTCCCTCGTAATCATTTGATCTAGCAAGTGCTAAGCGTTAGCGAGCTACTAGCAGAAAATAAAGGGGGCAGGGAGGCCTGAGACATACCGTCGGCCTCGGGTCCGACTTCTGGAATCAAGTCTCCGATTCGGATATTGATGACGCCAAGGAAACCCTGGTCCTTCTTCTTGAACTTCTTTTGATCGAAAACCTGGACGGCCAGGATACTACCCTCATCAACCCGGCTACAGAAAGTTTTGACATTTAGCATATTAACACCTTTGTCACGGTGGAGGGATGGTCGTACAAATCAAAGCTCTCGTTCCAATACGGGTTGAGCGTCTTCTTGCTCACCGTCGTGGTCTTGGTCTGCTCTCCGTTGATGGTCGCTACGGCAAAGGGATCGGGGAAGCCTGATGTTGTTGTTGTTTAGTTAAAAGCTTACATACACGGAGACGTGATGCGCAAGAGCAAACTAGAGGAAGGAGGGAGGCACATACGGAAGACATCTCGTTTATACAATCCATCGGCGGCGATGACTATGACGATGCATGTTAATAAACCAAGGGTCTCTTAGACAGGAGAGGCTTGCATCGAGAACGCACTTGTAATACGGAGATTGGGTCTACTGCAAGACATAATGTTAGATGAGAATTCCATTAAGAATGACCCCATGATCTACAACCAAGGGACCAAAGAGAAAAAAAAAAAAAGAACGAGCGTGAATCTTACCCGGAGTCGTTGTTTCGGCTCGCCATCTTGACGGGTTTCTTTCGTGTGTATGCAGCGCTCCAGGCACAGCAACACCAGCCTTCCGAGAATGCACAGCAGTCAACAAGTTTGACACCAGCGCAAGCCCTTCGGTTCGAGATGGCGCCCAGGGGTGGACGTTTAAGGAGAAAGACGGCGCTGTAAGTGAACGGCGAGCGACGATATGCTGCGGACTGAGCAAAGTCGGGGCTGTGCAGGCCAGACTCCCCGCTCTATGGCTGGGTGGCGGGCGCGGTCGGGAGCACGTGACGAGACTCGTGCTCGGGTAGACAATGACAATGCGAGACAGGACACGAGGCGCAAGGAGCTCAGAATCTCACTGCAGCAGAACGGAAGGATGGCGGGAAGGACAATGAATGGAATGGGTTGTGACGATGATGGAGGAGATGGAATCCAGTCGGGATTGCAAAGGCGGGCTGACAAGTGGAATCCCCTCTGCGCACAGCTCAGGCGGCTACGGGGCGCTGGCTGAGGGCCGTTTGTTGGCTGTTAGAGAGTGGGGGGGAGTCGTGAAGCTAGGCGGCCTCCTTGGGGCCTCTTTGGGGCCTCCTTTAGGGCGTCCTCTAGGGTGCTTGCAGACCCCCGTGGCTTTTTGCTTTGCTTGCCACCAGTACTTTTGGAGTAGTTGTAGATAGTATAATCTTTTTTTTATTACTTCGCTTCGCACAGCGTCTGCTGCTACTAAAGTAGGGTTTCTATTATATAAGGTAGGCGTGGCTTTTTTTTTTTTTTTTTTTTTTTTTTTGTTGCTTGTGTTTCAAA
>JARFTM010000372.1:0-17923 GCA_030278935.1 Trichoderma polysporum | reverse complement strand
GGCGGCCAATTCTTGTTGTACCAGGTTCCCGTGTTCGTTGAAGTGTAAAGCTTGCGCTCGTACTTCCGGGATTTCTTGAAAGTGATCTGGTCTTCTGCTGAGTGCGTCGGCTCGTCCATTTTCTTTTATATTATTAAATATTAATAATAGTAGTGTAAATAAATTATAATGTTACAGAAAGGTATATCTTTTAATAAATCTTATTCTCTGCATGCCTAACTAAATAACTACATAAAATTTCCAAATTAAAACAATATCTAGCTTGCTAAACTCTTAACTCTTATTGAAGATTATTTAAGTAAACACTGCTATAGCTAATCACAATGCCTTTATAAGCTAGGCATCTTTATCCTGGGCTTATTTAAACTATCCTCTCAATTCCCTTAAAGCTTATCTCTAACCCAAAGCGACGCTATCTCTGTTCTAGAGCATCTCTGTTGCAGGAGCAACAGAACCACCAATCAGGCCCCAGAACAATGATTTCATTATTGGCCCTTGTAACACTAGTAGACTGATACCATGTGTAGTGGATATAGATAGCGCTTATTAAAGCTGGTGGACACGAGAGAAGACGAGAGCAACCGGAGTCGGGCGCTGTTATGTTTTCTATCAGCTCATCAAAACAAATGACTTACGGGTAGTAAGAGATGGCTGCAAACGGGGGACTATTTGAGTTGTATAATAAAGTGGCTGATCAAGAACTATGAGTTACAGTTGAAAGAGTCAAGCTTTATAGCATTGGATCAGACTCATATAAGCCATGGCTGTAATGAAGCCAAGAATCTCAACAAACAGAAATTTAGCATAGCCGGACAGGCGTAGTTCACATTGTCGGCTTTGCCGGTAGATTCGGGGGCTACTCATAATCAAGTGATGCGTGGGGTATTTAAATAGGCGGAGTAGTCTCATTTGTAATCCGATGTGAGCTTCTGAGCCCAAACGCCTTAATAGACTCTGGGACCCCTGCTATAAAATTCCAACCATCCTCTTCTCTTCTATTTTCTTGATTTTACTTCTTATGAAGCAGATGATACATGGCAGAAATGGCGTCCATTGCGTGGATCCGAGCCGCCGTTGTCGTCGCTCTAGCCAGTTGCGGCTTTGCAGGCGGTTTTAGGACCATGTATACCAGTTCTATCACCGGCTTTTCCGACATCATAAACTTCGTTATAGAGCCGTTAGACGGTCTAGTGACAAATATGCCAGGATGCCCAGCGCCATTCAAAGCGAGCTACACTGGCATCGCTACCGTTGAAAGCAGCTCTTGGTGCCGATCTCTTTTTCTGTGTCTTTCTCGATGACGCACGGTCTTGGGCGGTAGCCCTGCCGCCTGGGTATGTGATGATGCGATTCGCCACTGGATGGACGCTTCTATCTCTGGAAGGTTTGAGGAATGGAAACAAGGGTCGGATTATCAATCGATACGTATGCTTCCATCACCCGTGACATATGATGTGCTCGTGAACTGGCCAAATTTTAGGCTAGTGCCATGGGCGTCACATCTTGAAACTTGTCATATATTATCACCATCCCTTGGTATCTTATCTTGTAGCTTCTCATGTAGCCAACAGCTCAGCCCCTAGGAACCGCGGATGCTGATTCTCTGGCCACAAACGCAGAAGGTGTCGCCCTTCTCCCAACCTGTGTTATTCTGTCTTTCATTGTCTCCGCAGTTATCATGTTACTGCCATCACCGGGAGTATTGGGCCCCGCAAGCCACTACAGCTGGATTGCCGTGTGGCAAGCATTTGCTCTCTGCCAAAATTTGCTTCTGTGGACTGCAAAATGCCTGACCAGCCAGGGTCCAAACAAAGCTGATATACATGCTGCGGGGCCAGCTCACTTACAGAGCTTGGAGACTGTTTACGGATTTGTGCTTGCTATGAGCGTCGCAAGTCATCTGATCGTCCTCAGCGTTACCTTGACACCTATCTCGGCTGTTCAATCGAAATGATCGTATATCTTTTCCGAGGTAGATTTTAACTCGGCCTTCACCCCGCGCTCCTTGTTCGCACCGCGAACGATTGATGGCACGGCCTTTTCCGTCACTGCCTGGGTGGCTCTGCTCTTCAAATTCTTTACGCAATGTGACATTTATTGCGGCTGTGCTGCTCTCTCCGTCTGGGAAGGTAGTACCTCAGATACCTAATGCCACTCCGACAATCGCACTTGCCACTACTGTTCTTTGTTTGTGAAGCTGCTTCTAGATATCCATATATATATTAAACGATAGTTTTTTGTAAGCCATTAATAAAAGCATAGACATATCGGCGTGGATGGTGAGTTCTTGGGGTAATCTTTAAAGTCATGTTTGATGTTTTATTAATCTAATCACGTACGGAATATACTAAAAAGATCCACCCAGATACTTTCTAAGCCTTTAGTCTCATCGTTCAATCTTTTTGATGAACCGGTTTCTTAAAGATATCTAAAAGACCGTTATTATCACATGCGACGGCAACATCAAGAGCCGTTCTTTGCCGTTCATCCTCAGCTAAAGGATCAAGCCCCTTGGCAACGAGAAATTTAAATCTTGCAATGATCATATCATCTTTGCTCCTTCCACCATGGACACCTCGGAACGACGCACTTGCCAAGGTATGTAACAGCGTCTCTCCAGCATTATTGCGAACCATAAAATCAGCCCCTACGGCCTCGTAGAATGCTAGTTGCTCTTGTTCGAAGACTTCTAGCTCGGCTCTATCCAGTGGTTGCTGAGGCTGCGGAGCTCGGAGCCCTCTGACGAACATGCTGATATTCGAGCTCTGTAAGCCAACGCTGGGCCTATCGTGGTCTAAAGGCTGTGACAAAAACCAGTGGGATAATGGCGTGTTACCATTCTTACTATTCCGTATGTCGATTGGAACACCCATTTTAAGAAAGCGTTGGAATAATGGATGCTTTGGACGGTGACCGAGGAAATGAATAGGAAAATTGCCATCGGCACCTGGATGCAATGGGTCTGAACCAGCATCTAGAAGGATATCGACAATATCACTGCAGGGGTCCGGTCTGAAGAAACTTGTAGTCGAATAGCAGAAGCCTGGTTTAACACAATTGATTGGCAAGTTGCCCTTGACATCTTCCTCGTGTATAAGCTCCGGATGCTTGGATAGCATCAGCTTCACCAAGTGATTTTTTCTGCAAATTTCAGTTGGCGCATGAGACTCGAAGATGTGGTGCAAAACGTTTTTTCCTTCGCTATCGCGGGTTGATATATCAGCTCCTTGCTCTATGAGCTTCGCGGCGGCGATGTTTTCGGTGATCAATTTATTTCGGCACGCTGCTAGAAGCAATGTCCTACCTTTACTGTCACGATGCTCCAGGTCCAGAGACTCCCAGTCAATCATGTCTTGAACGAATTTGCTGCTCTCTAATAGCTCGTGGATTACAGTGCAGTCTTCATAGTGATGGCCTTTAGGAGGCCACTTACTTGCGCTTCCACTCTCAGAATCGTTCATTATCTCATTGATGGATGCCGTTGCTGCAAGAGGAGTATTGATATCAGGAACAGTCTTGTTAAATCTGGCATAAATGTCCACGCCGTGGGACAAAAGCAGCCCCATCATGCGAATGTATTTTTGTTTATCATTGAGTTTCGCTGAATTCACGGTGTTGGTAGGAAAACCAAGGGCTCGATTTGGAGCATCACCTTGAGTTGCTTTATGGTCAACGAGTAGCAATGCGTATAGCTCATCCCGCTCAATCGTGGCGCCACTACTCCTCTCTATCGGACCAAGTTGGTATCCTGAGACGCTAGGAAGCGTGATATGGCATCTCTGGTTTAACTCCATACCGAGTGATATCAGTCTTTCAAACAGTTGGTCATCACATTCTTCGATTGTAACGAATAGAGCTGATATATCTGGTGTGATTCCCGGTGGAAGGATAATCTGTATCATTCTGGGATTGCTGCTCGTAACTGCAATAGTCTGACAGCTCATGCCCATATTGTTGCTTGTGTGAATATCTGCGCCAGCGCTGACGAGTATTCGAGCTGCTTCCTCTTGAAAAGAAGTGATTCTAGGAATATTTCCTGGTCCCATCTCTAAAGCAATGTGCAAAGGCGTGCGCCCATTATCGTCTTTCAATTTGACATTGGCTCCATGACTTATTAGATAAGGAAGTGCCTGATAAACCTGCCACCAATGGTGACCTCTGGCCAAGATGTGAAGCGCACTCTCCCCCTTTATTATCATCTCATTTCTTTGATCCCACAATTGTGTAGAGGCTTGTAAATTGATGTCAGCTCTCAACGTCTCAACGAGCACTTTGACTACCTCCATATTAGGTATACTGCTGCTGCATGCGGCTATCAAGAGCGGGCCGATGCTCCGGGAGGCAAAGCGACTGCCGCGCCCTGCAGCCCTCCGCCAGTTTTGACACCATGTCGTATCCTCAAACATTTTCACAATTTCATGCGTGCCGAGCTTCTCGAAAAGTCGCCCATATCCCCCACAGCACAAAAGGTGCCACTGAGAATGATTCGCCTGGCTAGGTTGCGTGAAATCCGCACCATTTCGATGGATATCTTCGATGCGATCGTACTCGCGTGATGCTAAGAGCATATCAAGTTCAGACCCACGGCAGTGTGGATGTATGGTACATGTAGAAACAGGTTCTTGAGAAGCCCCCATTGTGTCCGCCTGCTCACGAAGACACAAAAGGGATTCAATATCACTTTTATATAGTTTTGTATCCAATCTCTCGATCAGAGCCAAGAAACATTTAATAGTATAACCCATTGATGGACTCTGGATCAATTTAACGGCCCCTTGAAGCTGATTCCGACCTGAGGCGTCATTTGTATGGACATCCAGTCCATGAGCGACCAACATGTCCAATATCTCGTCAAGGCGATTAGAAATATGATCAGGCGGTATTTCTTTTGCATTTTGTGGCACTGGATGAATCAAATGCAGAGATGGGCGTGTCTCGTCATCAAGCTTAAGTCCTGCAGCTTGGAGGCGACCTTGTCTGTCAATAGCCGAACCACAACCTCGCCAAAGTTCTTGCTCGCTTTCGAATTTTGTACATTCTTGTAGTGGTGTTCTACCGTCCTTCGCTCGTATGTTGACATTGGCTCCTGATGCAAGTAAGGATGCTACCGCTTCTGGACGTCCAGATCTGCATGCGTAATGAAGAGCTGTTCGCCCACTGTTATCAAGATAATCAACGAGAGCTGAAGCAATTGAGCTATTTGAAACCCCATCTCTCTCGTATTCTTTCAGAAGCATGTTGATAATGTTTGGTTGACAAGCGCGAGCTGCGAGGTGTAATGGAGTCAACCCCTCATGAGTCACAGCAGCTGCGTTCGCTCCAGCTCTAAGAAGTGCAGCGACGTGATATTCGGAGATAGTTGCAGCAAGATGGAGCGGTGTTATACCATCACTGTCGACTGGGCTGGTGTTTTTACAAACACTAAGCAGGTAATCTATAGGGAGCTTTCTGTATGGACTCATCCATATCTGAATCTCTATACTAGAAGCGATATGTAGAGGAGTTTTTCCCTGATTGTTTGGTTGGTCAGGATCAACTCCAACCTCAGTCAGCAGATCATACACATCTGGAATTGGCGGACCATTATTCCGATGCCAACTAGCCTGCTTGGCTGAGTAAGACCGAGTGAAGATTGCTTCATGCCATAAGCTGTTTCCTACTCTATCTTGGACATGCGGGCTCATTTCAAGGTCTAAGAAGTATTTAAGACGATCATGAGCATCACAGTGGACAGCCTCATGGAGCAGTGTTCGGCCTTTGTGGTCGCGACAATAGATTTTCGCTCCCAGTTCTACAGCAGTCTTGAGAACTCTGACTGTATTTGCACCTCCAAAATTAAAATGTGCGCTTACCCTCTGAAATAAAGGTGTATAGCCATTGTTATCTCGAGCCTCAAGATCGGCGCCAGATTCCACCAAGAGACCTGGTAACCCTAGTTGCTCACCCACAATGTGCAATGCCGTCTGACCTTTGTGGTTCCTCATGTTTGGGTCTGCCCCTAATGCCAACAGAGCAATGGTTAGGTCGCGATTTGTCTTCCAAAATCCCATGGCGACATGAAGAGCGCCGTTACCGTCATTATCCACGGCATTGCAGTCTGGACCAAAGGATAAGAATTCCAACGAGGTTTCTGGTGACTGGGAAGCAAGAAGACATAATAGCGGCGTTTTGCCGTCTGAGGATCTTCGCTGATTGATGTCTGCGCCACCCTCTTCGATAAGCAGACGGATAACATCTTTGCTCGTGAGATTCCCATGCAATGGTGTATCTCCATTATTGCTCGTCGTGTTTGTGTCAGCGCCTGCTTTGAGAAGTAGTTGTAACATGACGAAAACTGCTTCAGATGCCGTAAATCCATTACCCGAGAACAAACTATGTAGAGCTGTCTTGCCTTCGCAATCTCGCTGCTCTAGACCGACCCCAGCCTCCTGAACCAGCTCAAAACATTGTCGAATATTATCCACGCTTGGTGGCTTGTTCCCTGCAATGCTATGACACAGCACATGGAGAGCTGTAAGCATGCGTTCCGAACCAGGTTGATTCGGATCCAAATCTTTCGCACCATGATTTATGCTAAGTCTTTGATAGAAAGATGGTTCCATCAAAACGTTCGGATTGGCTCCAGCTTTGAGAAGTACTTCTATAGTCTGAGGGTCGACCGATGTACAAGCATAGTATAGTGTTGTATCATTGGGTACAAAGGCGTTCACATCTACGCCTGGGTATTTCAGGATACACTCCACAACCTTTGACTGACCCGACTCAGCTGCCAAATGTAATGCTTCATACACAGTGTTAATGTCCTTGAGAAAGGGCAGATATATAGCTACTACTTCGTCATACCCATTTTTGCAGGCATACTGGAGCGGCGTCCGTCCGGCGGATCTGCGGGGGGCATAACCGTATCGCTCGGCTTGAGGATCTGTCCTAGGAGCTAAGGGATCAGCCCCGGAAGCCAGTAAGGCGTACACTGCTGCTGCGTAATTGCGTTTTGCAGCTTCATGTAACGGCGTCAAGCCGGTATGGCTATAATTATTTAACTCGGCACTGTGCTGTATGAGAAGCCTGATTGCTTCATCATGTCCATTGTATGCAGCCCAGTAGATAGGATTGTCGTCATTCTCATTGACAACACTGACGTCGGTGTTTGGCCTCTCAAGGAGCTCCCGCATGTAATTCGTTAGACCGAAGTAAGCAGCAACATGGAGAGGAGATACACTATCAATATCGCGACTCGGCCACTCTAGAGCAAGCCAGACTAGAAAGCGTTTTCCTTGCAAAAATTTATCTAGCAGTTTGTTCAGCTTTAGCTGGCTTGTAGCCATTAACCCAGCCTTGGATAAGTGTATGTGCCAATTGAAGGCAGCATACTCGGCAAAAGGGCATTCCAGCCTTAGCTTCTGATCAAGTCTCCTGTTTTTCCAGATTCCTTGTCCAATTTTACTCTTGTCTACCTCCTGGCTATCCAAGCACCCTGAGTTAAGGTATGAAAGACATGCGAAAGCCAACCCGGCGTGTGTTGGGCCAGATTCAAGCAAACCATACTCATCTGCTAGTTTCCCTTGAGCAAGAGATCGTGTTGAACACTTTAAAAATTCAGTGAGAGAGTGGTGTACCACAGAAACAGTCTCATCGGGGAGAATCTCTAGAAGCGACCCACAAATGGCACGTATGATGTCTTTGGCCTCTTTGAGTTCCCTAATCCCATCTAGCTGATGGGTAACATTGAGCATTTCTGACATCTCAAGGAGTCGAAGCGGGCGGTTTGCGTGAGTTACCCACTGGAGGACTAAGAGCTGTACATGGGGTGGTATGCCGGATCTTTGGGATTGCTCTTTAAGAAGATTAGTGTACATGAAGTTTAGATCGGTGGGTAGAGCTTCGAGAATGTGCTCTATATTGGCATCCAGTTCCATGATTTGTTCCATAGCTAGCTTAGCATAGAGAAAGACGCCGTTGCACTTTTCAATGATTGCTTGCTGGATCTTGCTTTGGTCTTCTTCAGGAATATCGGATCCAGTAAGCAGACTTTGTACATAAACCGCAATATCTCGATCCACTAACTGTTCCTGAAGGCAAACTTGTACCGTCGGGTAACTTCTAAGCAATATCTTAACTGCAGGTACAGGCCTGCTAGTTATTATCATCTTAATCTTAAACGGCTGCCAAGATGCAAATTTAGCTAACTCGTGCAGAAACTGATCATTGTCCAGGTTCATCTCATCCAGCGCGTCTATGACACAGTAAACTTTAGACAGATACGTGCATGCTAGCCGAAGATCTCTGAACATGTCCGTAATAGACAACGTCTCAATTGTTCGACGTTCGTTGAGGTATTCCTTAAGCCTAGCTTGGAGCGGCGGACTGTATGGCAGAATCTGGACAAGCCAGTCTCGTAGCAGAGCTGTTGGCTCATAATTGGCACGGATGATCTGTCGGAAAAAAAAATACAGAACTGGAATTTCTTCTCGTTGTAGTCGCTGGATTGATCTGGCGGCAAAGACAGACTTGCCTGACCCGGGGATGCCTTTGAGCCAAAGTAATCCCTCTACTTCTGAGTCATGCCATTGCTTGTAGGCTTTCGTCGAATAAAGCCAGGAGCCCGTTCCAGCAACATGAGATTTAAGGTGCTTGTAATTTTCTCCATTAACCGCAGCGTAGTCAGTTGGACAAAGCCATTGCTTGATTTTGCTGAGAGTCTTAGACGGTTGAGGCAGGATATTGGCTTCATTGAAATCGCTCACATCGTCGCGGCTGAGCAGAACAATATCACTATGGTCTGCAAGCACTAAATCTCCATTTGGTATAATTTCAAATGATTGGTCCATGATATAACATATGTTTTGATAGTTATTAGCATGTTTGCTGTAGATTGAAATGCGGCGGGGCGCAGTATTTAAAGAAGAATTGACGACCCTTGTTGACAAAAATATGAATCTTGGTTTAGGTGGTCTGTGCGCTGTAGCCTAATTTGTAAGATTGATGTGGGGTTCAATAATGTCAGAGTTGTGATTTTATTTGCTAAGTCATAAGCAGAAGCAGCTCTCCATTGCCAAATGTTAGGCAGGCTGCTTGCTGTTGCAGAGGGTTACTTTGTATACTGATGGTCCTGGGAATTGTCGAGCATCGTGTAATTATCCAGTTTAGCATAATTCGTAAACCAGTCGCATCATATATTGCATTTACCAAGTATAGACCTGTTTCTAAGCTAGATGGCCTGGATGAGACGAATAAAACGATAGTTATATTCATATCCTAAGATATGCCATAAAATTATTATCCAAAGTCCTATTATATTCTCTTGACCTTAGCTTTTAATCAACCGCTTACTATTCATTTGTCGAAGCCTAGCCACTGTTCTACTACCCTCTTTCTACACCAACTCTCTTTACCATCTCATTATTGACTTTATAATATTGTTCTGTCTACTTATACATGTCAGTATATGTTTAAAAACTTCACTGCGATCTGTTTCTAACCACTCTTTGTAATAAAACTGACGGCTTTGGCTTATAAAGCCTGAGTATCGACTGCGGGCGTCTTGGTATTGAATAGTTTCTCAAATCGCATGCTGATTGCAGCTAGGAGGAGTACACCTCCACCAACAACAGCGAGAACGAAAGTGCTCTGCATGGCATCAGTGATAGCATTCGTTGCTTCCGCCTTCAGCGGATCGTGAAGCTGGGGTAACAAGATGCTTTGAGCGCCGGCAACGGCCCCGCGGATGTCAGCAGTGGTAAATCCTTTCCCAGGCAACACATGTTCTAGGTTAGCCATAGCACGGCTTTGAAAAACTTGACCCGCTATGACCAGTGTGATAGTTGAGCCCCCCAGACGGCAGATATTTTGCAAGATAATGGCCCGTCCAACTTCCGGAGGCTCAGCCATGATACTGGCTATGGAGAACCCAAGAGAAAAAGTTGTACCTGTTCCAACGCCAATGATAACCATAAGGCCATATATAATCCCTTCCTGAGTTGATTGCTTGAGATAAACCATGAAAAGAGAACTGCTAATAACGGTCAATAATCCACTCAGTAGGTACACAAGCATGTAATACTGAATTCGTGGTAGGAAGCGACCTGTGGCTAGATTCGTAGAGACATTAACGGCTATATACGGCAAAAGCCGTACAGCAGCCGTCGTAAGAGCTCCATCTCCATGAACGAATTGGAAGTATATAGGAACAAAATAAATCATGCAAAACGCTGCCGCAGCATTAGCGGCTGTGGCAACGCAAAGCGATAATTGGGTGCGAGATCTGAGTAAATTAACAGGGAAACTGCGGTCCTGGGCCGTTGTGCAAATACAAAACCATTGCTGTAGAACATATCCTATAAGCAATACTCCAAAAACGACACATACAACTATCGTCCGTGCACTAGACCAGGCCCACTGATTGCCTGCCATTATCATGGCCATGGCAAATGTCACCCAGATGGCCGCGCTCAGTATAAATCCTAGAAAGTCTAGGTCGGCGATTCTTTTCAGAAGATTCCGGCTTTTTGCTGGATGTAGAGACCGCGCAAAAGTCAAATACACAGGGGCTGTGACTGCAGCAATAACCAGATTGATATAGAAGGCCCAGCGCCAGGAAGCCGATGAGATAGCAAAGGCACCACCAATAACAGGGCCCAAAACTGCACCTGTTCCCCAGCAGAAGCCTATCAACGAGATGTAGAAGGCACGTTCTGAGGGAGCAGTCATAGCACTGAAGTAGTTCAAGCAGCCGAGGAATAAGCCGGCGCCTCCAGCACCGGCAATAACTCTTCCGATAATAATAGCGATCATGCTAGGAGCAGCGCCGCAAACTGCAGGGCCCAGTTCAAAAAGGCCAAAAGAGACAACATAGACCCATTTCATATTAAACTTTGTAAATGATACTCCCACGGGTAAGACAACTGCAACAGAGCCCAGAGTGAATCCGGCACCGATCCAAGCTAGCTGGTCAACGTGGCCGAAATCCTCAATGACCGAACACTGGACATCGGCGGCAATAGTAGTATCAAGGCCAAAGACCAAAGCACTGATATATAGCGAGATACATACTAGATGCCACCTGGTGCCATGGATCTCTCGTCTCTGTGATTCGCTGGTCTTGCTACTGTTGCTGGTATTCAGTTTCTCTTGGGAAATAGTTATAGGATGCTCGATTTCGCCCTTTTCAATTTCGAGATCTGAAGCAGTAGTTTGTGGTATCGTTCGTTCTGCCATGTAATAATTCGCTGCTGCTAGTGGAAAATTCGATACATCCGTGGTGTCGCCAAATTTTCTGATTTCTGATGGATTTGTCATTCTTAGATCTCAGAGGTCTGTGCCAGTGTGGACCAAGTCAATCGTCATTTAAATGCGGTAGAGATGTAGAGATGTTTACGACAATGATCGAAGCCGTTGTATTCAACTTAAGTGGGCAATATGCAAATTGGTTACTTATTCTAGACTGTTGGCTCAGCATTAAAATGGAAGGCCCAGAAACTACGTTACAATATCCATCAATATGGTTGCGGTGGAGCATGAGCTCTCTGAGGCACGGCTACCGGTTAATCATATTTCGGCAACTATCGATGCTGAATCTTGGACTGTGTGGAAATTATGTTAGGCTATTCACAATAATTCAGAACTTGTTTTCAAAGAGACTACTATGCACGATGCCATCATTAAGCTCCTGGCTGAAAAGGGCTCCATGGTAAAGCCTCATACATATGGCCTGGCTATTCCTTTTGAGAACAAATTCGTGTCAGGTGGTTGCTTGGTCATCTATGTTGCAGAGTACGATGGGCTGTCAGATATCAACCGTGTCTGTGGTCGTAACATGATTGCAATTTAACCCTTACAAACGCGCTCTCATCTCTGTATGTCCATTCAATCACGCAGTCTATATGAGCAGCTCGTTTCCCCTTCAATTCCCACCTCATTCCTATCACTCTGCTAACAATCATCCCTAATAACTTGTTATCCATCGCAAGCTGACTTGACTCGCGGCAAAGGTAGACCTGGCACGCAAATTCTTGCTGAAGAAGTATATCATACTAGCCAGTGCAGTAACACCCTTTGCTACCCCCAGATTGACAAACAACGGCCAAGTGGAAAGCACGGCACCACCTACAAGAGTTGATCTCAAAACGCTGTTACCAGCAAAAAGGGATGCAGCATACTGTGTGTACAATGATGGAAGATAAATGAACGGCGACTGCATAACAACTAACTATCTGCAAACAAAGGGACTGACCCCAATTAATGGTACTATTTAATGCACTGATGGTTTTGCTGTCCATGTGGATATAAACATACCCACTGAGAGCAAAACTGAGCCAACAATTGCTGGTACAAGCCTATGCTCTTGCTCCCAGAGGCCGTTCTTGATATTATCTAAAATGATACAGAAATTAAGGTATACAAAATACGATAATAAAGTGGTTGTACTACTGATAAGACATGACAAAAATGCAGGTTCAGTCTCGCCTTCGTTAAGGCCATAAATAACAGGGAATACAGGCGGAAAGATCTCAAAAAATGTATATGGAATTCCATAGAAGTATTCTACGTAGGCATGGATGAAGAAAATATAAGGTCTTTAAGCATAATTCTCTGTCAGCCGGATGGGAACGGTCTTTACAATACTGTATGTGCTGATTTATCGTTGGTTGATCTCACTTCAAGACTGCAGATATGGGCTGCCAGTCAGCTTGCGAAGACGGCGCGCGCGGCGCAGTAACATGTTATCCACTAGCGTCTCCAGCATCAAAGTCAAAAGCAGCAATAAGATGGCTGACGAAAACTAGACAATCTCCCACATGGGCCACCTCCAGCCTTTCTCTCGAGCAACAAAGCCAATAATTAAGGGTCCTATAGCAGGATTTTGGTAGCCCAAAAGCCCACCAGCAGCGCTGTAAGGGACGTATAGTAAGCTGTATAAGTCACCACCGCCGTTCGCGAGCGCTGTACTGTCAAAGAATCCTAATCGAAATCGCAGGACTAGCAAGCCCCCGAAATTGTTGACAACAGGCGGAGTAAATGTTGGCGCTTAGTTGGCAACATATGTCAAGTAATAAACATGGTTGCAACATATAATAGGAATTTCTGTGAGAGGAGAGAAGATCCCGAAGCTGATGCCACATACATATACTGGTCCGCCACAGTACACGCCGAATCTAAGCTATTAATAAGCTACTATATGATATCTGTCTTAAAGAACAATACCGCAAAAATGTTGCGTGTTACCATATATGGCGAGATGTTAAAATAAATAGCGACAGCCACAGCATATTTATGCTCAGCTAACAATGAATGATCAATAGTTAATAATTCACACCCCAGAGTTGATCATCAGCAATAAGTGTCTCGTCCCATGCCTGCCATTCCATAGGATTAAATATCATGATCGATTCCAAATCATTGGATTCAGCAAGCTTCACTCCGTCGAATACGCCAGATGCCAGCACGTGATTGAACTCTGAACAGTCAATCAAAATGTGAGTATCAGCTGTCTGAGTATCAGAGGGAACTGAACTTCCTTTGCCTCGCTCATTCGTATCGATGAAGCTGCATGTGCATGTCCCATTGTGGGGGCACGTTGGCACTACCGCCTCTCTTGTATTGCTCCCCCGATAGGCTTCAGCAGCGGCAGTGAGCTTATTCAATCTGTCCCACGACGGACTTCCTTTCACTATGGCAGGCACATCCTCTAAAATCTGGCGAGTTAGCGCCCATCCTCTTTCGGAAACTGTTGACCATGGACACTGGCAGAGCTGGATGAACACAGCGCTCATGGAAGCCCAAGGGAAGTCTCCCTGCAATTGCCATCTCCATCTTTTCCAAGAAGGTTCCGTTCTTAACCTATGGGCTTCTTTGAGAATATTTATTGATAATTCTAAGTGATGTTGCGTCATTTCTTGAGATGGAGTTTGCGAGAGCTCTTTTAAATTGCGAAAATGTTGCAGATACACCGTGTGCTCGACTTTAGAGAATGTAAACGAAGCCATGACCTTGATTAGAGATGTTATAGCATGGTTTGAACGAACTCTTGCAATACATGAATCCTCTATCCTTGACCTTGTCCAGTTGAAAATTTGGAGTTTCTGCTCCCAAGACTTTCGTTGATTTGCGTTTAGCAAACGGCACAATAGCCATATCTCACATCGCATGACGCAGATTATAGGCTCGATTTGTGCGTCGAGAGGCATCTTAAAAGTCTTTCTACTGTCATCCAATATGCAACTTGGAACTTTGACGTCGAACATTGTATCTGTTGCCGACAATCCTGCAGTACGCCCTGTTGGAGATGCGGAGTCAATGAAGACAATCTGCCACCATAACCGGCGGCGAATCTCAATCTCGACAGGAGTTAGAGCTGGCGTTTTGAAGTTTCCAGCATCTTTGTGCAGCTGTAGAGATGTCGCAATTCTCAACAATAGACCAATCAATGGCGACAATAGTTCTTGGGCTCCGATATGTGGTAAAAGTGAGAGATAGATTACAAATGCCTGGATAGTTTCAACTTCTTTTGTAACTATAAGCCCAGCATTGGCGAGCGCTCTCTCTGTTCCAAGGCGAAATCGAGCAAGTAGCTGATATCTTGGCATATCGAAGCAATTTAAAGTATCTTCCTCATCCAGTGAGGTAATTGCTGCCAAGGATACTGCAAACAGCAGGGCCTGCAAGCTAGGTCTTAGGAGGCCATACTTACCCCTCAGATTGGTCATGACTTCTTCCAGAGCGGCAACGTCAATGACGTTAATAAATGGGTCGACATTGTCTACATATGTCCGCCAGATAAAGAGCATCTGTGATGGTAAAGGGTACAAATCATCAAGGCCTTGAGAAACTTCCCATCCTGCATACGTGTTTCTCAAATAAAAACCAGAATACATGTTGTCTAATGATTCTCGGCCGTTGGATGAGATGTCCTCAAGGTTTGAACCCGATATAGTTGAAGTCACGTCTTGAATACCATGAAATATGTGCTCGACCTAATTAACCATCATTAGTCTTTTCTATGCGACTGTCTCAGACGTTCAAACGCACTTCACTACAGAAAACGGACCAGAAGCCCTTCCCGACTTGTACACCAGCTTCTTTCCCAACAACCAATCTTCCAAAGTCTTCGTTTGTCTCTTCTTCAAAGGCCGATTTCATGGCAGAAATCAATTCTTCAAAAGCCGCGGGTGATTCCCAGTTTGATGGTCCGCGCTTTGTAATTTCCGCATTGACTGTTTCTGAAGAGTGGTGGACACCTGCGATACTGGACAATGAACCTGGGAGTATGGATTGGATCTTGTCAGGACCGTCTTCCACTTGTGCTGCAAGTTCTGTAACAAGTGCTTCAAGGCGCCTCAGTCTATTCAGTAACTCAGCTTGCTTCTCAGTCGGCGACTTCCACGTCGTGGAATCTCGTCGGCGGGGAAGACGACCGGTGACTGGGAAGTGACATTCAATGCGGTTCTTGACACAATTAGAACAAGGGTCTCTTCTGTCGCATTTTACCTTGCGGCGCCGACACGTAACGCAGCTCCATATTCTTAAACCATCATCGGTGACGGCATTTCCTCCAGCAGCGGAGTGATTGGTAAACATGACTGCAGAAAAGGAAATAAATATACTCATGCATATACCTATATTTCTTGGGCAGGATCTATCAGCACAAGCGGACAGCCACTGTGCTTAGACACCGACAAAGGTGCCAGAAGAAGAATTCTCGGGAGTGAATTGAGTGAAACCGACTTCTTAGGAAAGCGGACGTGGGTACCTGGTCAAGCGCGATTGATCAAGTTACGAGATTGGCTGCTCCAAGTAGCCAAATCTCGGACACGGAGCTCGGTCCAAACCCCTGTCGTCGCCCAGTCCCCACTTTTCCAATGTCGGAGCCCCTTGTAAACTAACTCCAACACCACTAATACAATGGCTGGGTCAGCCCCATGTCGACTCTCTTGCTTTTACGGACGAGCGATGATGCGAGATCCTACGACCGATGGCCGAAGCCGGATGAACCGTACCGTGGTAACCAGCTCTATTTATAGCTTCTTGCACGCCGCCTTCGATATCAACCATATTTCCATGCTCCCGGATACGTTGCGCTGTCTTGACAATATCGCGACCATGGCCGACACGAAAACTGTTATTATTCTTGGTGCAGGGTGGGCAGGTTTGCCACTCGCCCATAAGCTACTCAAATACACTTCCTCCAAAACAAGTCTGAAAGTCATCCTTGTATCGCCAAACAGCCATTTCTTCTGGAACGTAGCAGCAGCCAGAGGCCTTATTCCTGGAATGATACCAGATGAATCTATGTTCATCCCCATTGCTACTGGATTTGAACAATACCCAGTTGACGAATTCGACTTTATCCTCGGCAGGGCCATAGGCATCCAATCATCCTTGAATTCAGTTACTGTCCTTACCAACAGTGGCGAAAGCCGGGTTTTCCATTATCATCAGTTGGTAATAGCAACAGGTTCAAGCTTGGCCAGCGGATTGCCACTGAAACATGTTGGCACGCATAGAGAGACGCTCACGGCGTGGCATAATCTGCAAGCAAAAGTCAGCACCGCAAAGGACATTATCGTTGCTGGCGCAGGTCCAACTGGGGTCGAAGTGGCGGGAGAACTAGCCGCCAAGTTTGGAAAACTGAAAAAGGTTACACTTATTATGCATGGTGATGTCCCACTGGAGAGCTCCAAGGACCTGCTCCCCTCTGTGAGAGCCACTGTGGACAAAGACCTGCAAAAACTCGGTGTCAAGCTGATTCGCAAAACACTTGTGAAGGCCGCTAGTGTTGGCGATGATGGCAAGACACAAGTTTTGATTTTGGATAATGGGTCAACAGTTGTCACTGATTTGTATCTTCCATTCCATGGCATTCAGTTAAACAACAGCTTCATTGCCGACAGCTTTCTTGATTCTCACGGTAACGTGAATACCGATGGAAATATGCGTGTGGCCGGTACAGAGAATATTTGGGCTATTGGTGATGTGAGTAATGTAGGGCCAAAGCAGCTTACTGTCACGGATAAGCAGATAATATACTTGGCTGACGCATTGGATGCTGCCTTGACAGAGAAAAGGTCTGTCATACTTTACCAACCTATAAGCAAAACGATGATCTTTCTCTCGCTAGGAAGGACGTACGCAACCGGGCAGATTGGCAACTGGAGATTATGGGGATTATTGGTATCTTACGTCAAAGGTAGAAATTTGTTTATTGATACAGCAGATGGATATGTTAGTGGAAAGCATCTTAGACATGCCCCGATATAAAATGTACATTCTGCATTTCCGGGCGTTAGAGGTCTAATATTTCAAGCACAAGGAGTTTGTCATAAATTTAACTAGACAGATTCGTGTTTTGTAACTGGGCGATTTAATAATAGATCTAACTAAAGCCATCGTGAGATTCTTAGTATTATCTCGCCAAATTTGTTAACCTACAAGGAACCCTAGTCCGATCTGTCTCTGTGGATCTCGTAAATTGTATATATAAGAGGTCCTGCCCTCGCTCTTATAAATAATAAGACCTTTTAATAATATAATTTATATATAAAAAGTCATCTACCTTCTTATACAATAGGTTATAAGCCTAGATAGCAATCTAACAACTACAATTACCCTTTATTAATTAAAATTATATATCTCTTATTAATAATACTAGCCTTACTAAACTATCTTTTTTTATTAATAATAAAAAAGACTATAATTAAGATTAAGATTTAGCTAGCTTTAGTCTTATTATTTAAAAATAAATTTATCTTATTTTTAAAATAACTTTAATATAAATCTTTAAAAGTAATTTCTTTTACCTTTTTATTATAAAAATAATTTACTGCATTAAGTAATTAAATCTAGATTTAAAGATATAAAGAATTAATATAACTTAAGGATATAACTGCTATAACTAGCATAAATAATTAAATTTATTTAAGAATATTAC
>JARFTM010000371.1:0-18059 GCA_030278935.1 Trichoderma polysporum | reverse complement strand
GGCGCAAACCCCCGAGCGGCGCACTATACCTATAAGATTATATTACAGTGGGTATAGAATTTTTTAGTCGCTAAATTAAGAAATAAATCCCCTATAATTGTAAGTGCGCCGCTCGGGGGTGTGCGCCGCTCGGTAGTGGTATACGTTATATATTAATATATTAATATATTAATTTAATAAATATATAAGTACTTAAAGCTACTTAATAAAATGCTATAGCTTTTATAGACTAGCTGTAAATAGTTAAATAACCCGCTTTAGGTATGCTCGTTACGCCTAGGGGTATGGTATGCTTGATAAGCCGTCCCTATATATATTATTATTTGTCAAGCATGTTTGGAACTAATAAAAGAATAACCCTCAAGCTTATTATATCGTAAGCAGAGGGGAGTATGAAATGCGCAAAAATTAGGCTTCCATTCTTTGTTATATATTTCCTGGAATAATATAAAATAAGACCACGCACCAGTCATGCAAATGTCTATGCATTCTTGGTCAGGCTTTCTTCTCCTTCAACGTAAGCGTCAACCTTGTAAAGAGCAAATTCCCTGGCCTTGATGCCGCGCGCGAACAGAATATCCAGTTCTTCAAAGGTCTTGTCTTTTGTTTCGGGGAGCCTGAACCAGGTCCATACGAAAAAGATGAAACCCCAGAAACCCCAGAAGAACCCCGTCTTTCCGCGCCAGTTTCCTGCAGTAGGGTTCAGCATATACGGGTTGACCACGTTGCAGATAATCTGGGCGATATAGTATGTGATTCGGCTAAGGCAGACGCTCTTATTTCGGAGACGAGTTGAGGATATTTCGCCGATAATAGCGTAACATATGGGGCCGACAGTGAGGTAGTAAACGAACTGCCAAAGCAGGATCATAGTCGCCTGAGCGTAATTCCCTCCGACCGAGTCAGCAGCTCCAACACTAATGAATCCGACGACAAGCAAAACAGTGGTCAGGATACCCAAGCCCCAAAGGTACATGGTACGCCTTCCGATATGATGCATCAGGAACCAGGAGATGATGGTCCCCACAGATGCGAGCCCCAGACCGCCTACTGACATCTGGAACGAGATTGAGGTTGGCAATCCAGCTTGGACAAAGAAGTAAGTCGGAGTTCCCCCCATGGCTGATCCGCAAAACGGCTGAGCAGCAAAGGCCATACACGCGATCTCGGTTCGATAGCGATCGATGCCACGGAAGCAATCTAAATATGATGTTCCCTTATCAATCGACTCCTCCAGCTCGTTCGTATGGACCATCATAGCCAAGGTCTGCTTAGCAATATCTTTATCTGCACCGAGGCGAACGATGGTCTTCTCCGCATCGCTGAATAAGCCTTGACGGACATAGAACCATGGTGATTCTGGGGCAAACCAGAGAATGACGAACAAGGGAATTGGCCAGGCCCACTGAACAGCAAAGGGAATTCTATAAGACCATTCCGTCGTATTCTTCTCAAACCCGGCTTGGATTCCGGCGGATATAAGCTGACCAAAAGCCCAGCAGAGGTTAACGTAGACGGTCAAGTATCCACGAAGAGCCATTGGGCAGACTTCTGAGGCATACGCAGGAGCCTGTTAGGTTGGATGCATCAGTAAATTAAACCTACAGTTACATAGCGCGGTGCACAGAGGATAATCAATTAGTGGAGATTGAGCTCTCTCTCCTCCATTCAACAGATTTATCGAACCCAAGGGGGGGTGAAGAGATGGGAGAGAGAATTTGGAGCAAATCGGGTTTTATGACGTGTAAGTGCACGCCAGTGGTTTGAATCAAAGACGTTTAACACGAACCATAGTTGCAAAAACTCCCCAAGGGATACCGCAGAGTAGTTCTCCGACCAATAAAACCCCAAGATTGGGAGCGAAGAAGGGGATGAACACAAAGCCAACGACGAGCAGAAGAGACGCCAAGAGGACTTTCCGATAGCCGTATTTGTGCGTGAAGTACCCGTTAGCGAAGGCACCGATAATGGTACCAATACTAACCGCATTGTTGAGGCCGTTCTGCCACGATGCGGAGATCTGATAGGTGTTGGATCTAGGGTCGAAATCGCCGTATTGGTTCTGGAATGATGGCTGCGCGAAGAAAGAAGAGATGAGGACAATATCGTATCCTTCCATGATGATAGAAGTCGACAACAAAACAGACCACATGACAGCCTTGGGATACTTCCGAATAGCTTGCAGGAAACTCAGACTATGCTCAGCCTCAGCTGCTTGCCTTGCGAGCACAACGTCCTTGCCGCCATTGGAGCTCTGGTGCTCTAAGGCGACGGCATCAACCTTTTCATCGTCATTTGCCATATTGCTTACACGCAGGACCCTGAGAAGTGAAGTGGAGCGGGGATGTATGGGAATACTGGAAACAGGATGGGAATATTCAGGGCTAATGGACTTCAAATATACATTGTGCAAGCGGTTGAGAGTGTCGATTCAAACACCAGGAGCTAACAGTGGGTATGAGCCAATCTAGCTTGGTTTTGCCAAGCCTCCCCACATTCTATAGATGTTAAGGTTGAGGAGAGAGGGTGGGTTGGACCAAGCGAATAGAAACAGAAATAGATGGAGACATGTGGTGAGATGGAGTAATCGCCTCACGTAGGAACTCGTAGTCTGGTGTTCCCCATGGGCATTGAGCCTTAATCTGGAGACGGCCAGAAGGTAAGCCATCCTTCATAGCTCAAGGGAGCTTCGCTCCGGTGAGGAGTGGCCAGGCCCGGTGACATCGCGGTGGGGAAGGGGTTAAGATCCGGGAACAGGAAGCCAAGCTGCGATGGGGGCGGGTCTGGGGGAAGGCACGTACATTTCAAGACGTCTGTCCCAGGTCAAATAGTGGTCAGGGGCATAGGAAAGCACCCGTTGGCCCTTGGCCCATTTAACTGATAGCCATAGCGAACCATCGAAAATGCCAAGTATTGCATTGTCGAAGTAATGAAACCCACGGAAGAATTTTCATTAAAATACAGTGGAACTAATGAATCCCCCTCCGAAATGGTGATGTGTGGTTTGGTGTGGCTTGTTCCTACGCATCCGTCGCGGGAGATCATGTCTGCTTCTGCTCCATTGCTTGATCCAAGGCAACCAGTATCTCCATATAAGTCTGTTCCGCTCCCCATGTGCTCATTTCGGGTCTGCCCTGCCCATCTGCACTGGCCACCAACACCGAGTTGTCACCTGCTGCGCCATTTGCAAGGAGCCGGATGCCTTCTTGGAGGATTCTGCTTGGAGCGGAGGCTTGCGTAATAACTCCAACCCTTGCCATATGCGTAGACATCTTATTACCAAAGCGGAGGTACATTTGCACCATCTCATCGTCACATGGTCGATCAATAAAGAAAAAAGGGAGCTCCGAACACAATTCTTCATCTTGCGTGGGAGTCATTGATTGCTGGCACGCAGCGGCTTCAGGCGTTAGGGGCCCCTCCATCGAAGGAGCAACTTGAAACTCTTCCTGCTGCCTTGCAAATTGCACCGAAATACTGTACGCCCAGATAATGAGCGTAGCCATGTATATTGCGAAAGGCTCCAGAAAGCTTTTTCTTGAGTACCGCCGTATATGCCAAAACAGCGCGCCAGCGTGAATAATTGCGAGTCTAGCTTTGAACGAGTCATTCATGGCCCACTTTAGCACATAGTTATTTGCTTCTGTATATCCCTGGTTGACAGCGAGGTTTGTAGCGTTTGTGTTCCTGGGATTGGTTGCTAAAGTTTGGATTTGCGCTACAGGCGTAAGTAAAATGAGACGAGATAGATGTAAGTACATGATGGTAGGGTGTTCAGATCCTGCGGCGCTAGCTGCCTTCGCATTCGCCCGCCAGTGCAATATATCTAGACAATCGCATGCACTATTACGCCACTTTGATAGCGTTGGATTTGATGGTGGCCAGGTTTCTGTCAACGCGCTTTGTTGAGCTTCTCGAGCTTGAATTGCAGCACTGGGAATCCAGTGAGCCAGTCGGGTCCGGTTTTGGTTGATGACCTCCTTCGTCCTTCTCCAAATGCTGTGGATAATTAAAATAGTGCTAAATTCACTCAGGCTCTCTGGGAATCTCTTCTCGATATACAACATCTCAACCGCGTCTAGCAGTGTGACTATAAGTGGAGATTGTCAGCTTGTTGATCACATAGAAAGTCCAAGTACACTCTCGCAGGTAATATACCAGGTGATTTCTGCTCTGCAACAACCTTTTCTGCAGATGGGTACTCCCAAATGTGATCCTGGCAGGGTAGAGGGACATTTGCATCCACAAGTTGCATCAATGGAGCTGCATTGAACTCGTACGAGATCATAGCGTCAAGTAACTACAGGCAAGTCAGCTGGGGGAGGTGGCCGGATTTCTTGCTTTATAGGCCGTACCCATATCATCAAGCCAGTCCTGATACGAGACTGGTTCATTGACCAGTCTTGGACGACTTTGTTGTAATCGTGGTGGTGGTGACCGTCCTCAGACTCTCTAGACAGCAGATTTAATTCGGTGCAAGCTCCTACAAGGCAATGCCGTTTGAATAGAGCGTGCCTTGTCCTGTCTAGCTTGCCTCTGTGCAGAGAGCAGATTAAGGAAAGGGTAGCCGCCTGCAATGTTGAAAGGTTGAACAGGTTATTTTCCACTCCCCGTAACGGTGATGTTGAAGGAATTCCAGTCTCTGTTGGCCGATAATGGAATACTTGACTACTAGATATGCCATCCAGAATGGCTATAAACTCCGGGCCAAGTAGTCGCTCTTCATTAGAGGTGGTGTATTTCGACCCAACAACGGCAACGGCAAGGAGAAGTATCCAGTGTTCGTTTGACTCGTCCAAGAACGTCCTCTTCCGAATGAAAGGGAATATAGGATGGAAAATAGCAAAGTATGACTGGACGCATGCAGCAATGCACTGAAGCGACGGAAAGGAGTTGGCATCAATCGCCACATTTTTCCTGCCGAGTTCGAGGTGCAGTTCTCGCATCATGCCATTATAGCCGTCAACGCTCACTAAAGCGCCCTCCCATAGATCTCCTGTTCCATCGTTTGTGTGATTAGTTACATTGCTTCTGGGTGTCGATACATCGTTGGCAGCAGTTATCCGTCGTCCTTTCCATTGTCGGGAAGCTTGACCGCGAAAAGGCGCTCTGGAGCCATTACCATCTACGTAGTAGCTCCCAATCATAGATTTGCTTTCCTCTGATCCAAGTTGACTAGGAGCATAAGTCGAGTGACCAGCGCTGTCGATACTTGTGCCATGTCGTCCAAAATCAAGCGCCTGCCCATTACCTGGCACACACTCTCGATCAGGATCGGGCAAATCGGCCGAGGCAGGGAAGAAAAATGGCATATTTGGATCACTCTTATCATCCTCAGCGTAGGGCGGCGCGACAATGAGTCCGTTCCATCCAAACGAGGTAGAATTCTCAGGAGACATCCAGTTCATCGAGAGCAGGTCCATGGCCTGTTCATTAAAACACGAGATAGAACTGAGTTCGTAGATACGCTGTGTGCCGGAATCTACCGACCGGACATCCTGCGAAACTTCAAACATGGGCGGTCGCTGGGTCCAAGAGTCGGTTCTGGATGCTAAATGATTGCCATTTGCCCCTTCAAGGCCACATTCATTCGGACCGGAGCTGTTGATGTTGATGTCTATGGGCACCTCAGATCCGGTCGTAAGCAGCGGGGCCCCGCCCTCAGCCTGGCTCCCAACTGTTTGGCGAATTGCTTCCATGCTCATATCCTGTGGCTCGCCGGCAATCGCCATCCTCAAGCCGACAATGACTGTGGCCTTGAGTTTCCGTGCTGTTGGAAAGGTGCAAGCCAAGTTGCGTTCAATGCACCGCCTGCATGGATCACTCCGGGAGCAGCGAGCTCGGCTTGTGGCACATTGCCTACATGCTCTGGAACGAGTAGTAGCCCCGACTTCGTCACCGTCCTGCTCGTGCGACGTACGGTGACGGCTCAGGACATCTCTACAGAGCGTCGCAAATGTTATTCCGTGTGTTTGATGGTAGCACAGAGCAGAGCAGGTGAAGCTCGAGCGACTTACTGGCGAGCAAATCCTTTGCCGCAAATGAGGCACTTGAAGGGCTTCTCACGAGTGTGACTCTTTGTATGGCGTGCAAGATGCTCCTGTCTACTAAAAGTCGCATCACAAATGTCACATTTCTTCTCCATGCCAGGAAGCTTTGATCCAACCGGGCTTATGGCCACCATGTCTGGCATTCGATTCGATTGTTCATAAAGATTCAATGAGCGATTGCGCTTGGGCCTCACGACGGTCACAGCAGGGTAATATGATGCTAGGTTCTTATTTGGAGAACAATTTGGGGCTGGGGTTAACACCAAAAGTTTGAGTGACAGCATAGGATTTTCTGGGGAAGCTAGAAGCAGCATTGATAGCCTGTCCTACTTCGTTCCTTTAGTGGCCAACCCCGCAAAAAAATTCCATGTTGTCCTTGTGTCCACATCCATTAATTGCCAATTCCCCGCTCCCCTCCCTATTTTCGCGATACTCGGACACCAATTGCTTCCCGCCAACCTCAGTGGCTTTTCAGTGTTCAGAAAACTGCACGGCTTCACACAGTAGAGCAGTATCTCCTAATTTAAGTGAAACTGGGACGACTTGGATTGGTGCAATGAATATAGCAGGTCAGGGATGCACTAGGGACGCGGAGGGGGGAGTTCTGGAAATGGGTTCTGAAAGGGGTGGTAATGGATTTTTAGTTAGATAATCTAGCTATTAGAGTTAAATATATTATTACTGTATAAATTCACAATACCTCTTAATTATATATTTATATCAAGTAAAGAAAGTGAATTGGATTAAAGAATTATGTTAAATTACAATATATATTTGTATTATTTTAATACTTAAAAAATGTATTTTTTATATGTTTACATAGTTTCATATATCTGTTATAGCAGCGCGCAGTACACTTGGTAGTATACTTAACAATAGCTACCTTTCAACCAATTTGGTATTTTCTTTTATCCTAGAATAATAGTAAATTAATTAAAAGGTTATTTTAAGTTAAAGAAATATTTATGTATGTAAGCAAGAACGCCCTGTTGGTGATAAGGGTGGATGGTACTGTTACTAGATTTGATTATACTACCTAGGTAGTAAATGATTGTCTTGAGAACCACCCACTGCTACAGGTCGGTAGGTACCTTAAGTATGAATTGTGGAAGTCTAGTACCTATGACGATGAAGGTAGTGTGCTTATATATTACGAAAATCATCATGGTTCACAAACATCACCATGATGCTCCGTGCATACTAATTCGCAATAAATCTAGAGTGCCATTCATGAACACGCAGATAAGGGGTGAATGTTCCGTAACATCTTGGGAAGCCTGATACCGCGCCGTAATTAGTGCGTAGACGTCTTGGATGATTTATGAGGCTAAATACAACATACCCTGTGATGATGTTTCGATAGCACCATATACTGTAGCGCTAGAGCACAAAGTAGCTACTACTACCAAGTACCTAGTGGTATTCTGTACGAATCAGCAGCTTACAACAACAGCCAAATTCTATTCTCAGTCTCTCTGTGCTCTTATGCTATATCAACAGTGTGTGAATTCCGATAGAAAACACATACACATTTTTGATCTCAATGAGAAGTGCTGCGTTCCTGGAACTTGGGTCGGATTAAACGTGTTGGCTCTTGATGTTTGGAAATGGCCCGCTTGAGTTCAACTCCGTAGTTTTATGCTCTCTCAACAGTCGCTGTGCAATTCCCGTTCGATATCTGTATTCATCTGGACTACGCGGCGAAATTTCCGCAGAATCAAGTCGCATACTGTACTCCGTTCTCCGTACTCCGTAGCAAGTTGCATAAATTCCCGGTGGGGTTACGGGACAATTCAATTTTGCCGCCATGCGACGGCTAAGTGTGGAGGCGAACGTCCAGGGCGGGGAGGTCGAATCAGTACAACTCAAAACACTTTCACTGCAACGCCATCCCGACTCGGCTATGGAGAAGTGGCCTTGGCTCTGGACGAGGCAGTCAGGTCTGCGAAAACTTGGTTCATTCTTGCAAAGCTATTCCCTTGTTTTCTCGTAGCCTTGGAATAGTTTACAGCACGGCTGTCGTTCCATAACGCAGATCTAACGATGGACACCTTAAAGGCATCGGATGGGGCGTAGGAGGAAAATGCTCAGATTTTATTCCGGTGGGGTGACTGGTCCCAAGGCCCTTGAGCTCTACAAGAGAGCCTGATGCAGAAGCATGAAAAATTCTTCCAATCTCCATTGTCTTGGAGCATCGTGGAGTACTAAAGTCACTTTGTCCAACTGTTGGTTTATGCCGCAATGCTTCTTTCCATCGTTGCCTTGTCTTCGCTACTAGTCGTCACCTTCAGTACGGCGCCTTAGCACATTCGACAGTCATCCCATGGGACTGCGACTCTCGATATCAGCCAAACACACGGTCCGGCGACCTTATCAGGAAATATTCCGGTCGCTATCACGCGCCTCTCACTACTAAGCTGGTATGGACCAGGACCTGTGGCATATGATGCCCGGTAGTGGCCCAAGAAAGGAACGGGCTCCGCCAAAACACCGGTGGGGGTGGGGATTGGAGAGCTTTGGGGGTCCGTCAAGAGCAAGAGGGGCAGTTTCCAGCCTGCATCAGATACCTGTCTAGGGAGCAATGATCGACCTTACGTTGGTATCCCAAGGAAACCTTTCCTCACATTATGTTAGACACAGAGAGTTTCTCCGGCGGTGGCGGCCAGGAACATAGACGCAGCCAGCATAGCCGCTATATATGATATTTACCCCAAATTTATTGCTCCATTCGGTTTAAAACGCCAACCGCGTATGGAGGTCATTCATTGTTCCTCTTGCAACTCCCGCTCACTGTTATTGTTATTCGTTTTCGAGTCTCAGACCATATATTCTTTCTATGCTGTAGAATCTGGAAAGTCTAAGGACACCAGAGAAGGAAGGGAGAAGAAAAAGAACAGCTGAACCTCTAGTACACGATGCTATTCTCCCAGGGAAATCGCCTGGTGTTCACTTACGATGCCGAAACGCTTTGGATCGAGCCGTGGGGTGCAAATTCTCTGAGAATTCGCGCAACCAAGCTGTTTTCCATGTCGGAGCAGAACTGGGCGCTCCAATCACCTTGCTCATCAATGTCCAGTATTGAGATTACCGAAAGTACCGGTACTATTGTCAATGGTAAGATCAAGGCCGTTGTGACCAAGGCGGGGAAAGTCATGGTGTGGAATTCTAAGGGAGAGCTATTGCTCGAGGAGTATACACGTAACCGCAGGGACGTGATAGATGCCAAGTGTAGTGCCCTTGAGATTGCGGCTCGTGAGTTCAAAAGTATTCTTGGTACGGACAGTTACCACCTCACAATGCGCTTTGAGAGTGTCGACGCCAACGAAAAGATATATGGCATGGGCCAGTATCAACAGCCGTTTTTCGACCTGAAAGGCCACGACCTTGAACTTGCTCACCGCAACTCCCAAGCAAGCGTGCCATTTGCGCTCTCATCTATCGGATACGGTTTTCTCTGGAACAATCCATCTGTGGGACGTGCCGTTCTCGGCCGTAATATCATGAGTTTCGAGGCGTATTCTACCACGTCACTGGACTATTGGGTTGTGGCAGGTGACAGTCCAGCAGAGATTGAAGAGGCCTACGCCAATGCGACCGGCAAGGTCCCCATGATGCCGGAATACGGACTTGGATTCTGGCAATGTAAGTTGCGCTATCAAACTCAAGAAGAGCTTCTCACAGTTGCCCGAGAGTACAAGCGAAGGGGCCTGCCCCTGGATCTCATTGTGATTGACTTCTTTCACTGGCCAAAGCAGGGCGAGTGGAAGTTCGATCCCACATGCTGGCCGGATCCAGATGCAATGGTCCGGGAACTTGAAGAGATGAAAGTTGAGCTGATGGTTTCAATCTGGCCTACCGTTGACAGGCGCTCCGAAAATTACCAGGAAATGGTCGAGTGTGGCTATCTCATCCGAGTGGACCGTGGTGTCCGCATCGGCCTGGATTTCGAGGGTGACACGGTCCACTTTGATGCCACCAACCCGAAAGCAAGAGAGTACGTTTGGGATAAAGTGAAGAAGAATTATTACAGTAAAGGGATTAAGGTGTTCTGGCTAGATGAGGCAGAGCCCGAGTATGCGGTTTATGATTTTGATAACTTCAGATATCATCTCGGCTCCAACCTAAGCATTGGTAACATCTACCCGGTTGCATATTCCCGAGCTTTTTATGAGGGTCTCAAGGAAGAAGGGCATGAACAGATTGTAAACCTGGTTCGCTGTGCGTGGGCCGGTAGCCAAAAATATGGCGCCTTAGTCTGGAGCGGCGATATCGCGTCATCATGGTCCAGCTTCAGCAACCAGCTCGCAGCAGGACTCCACATGGGTATCGCAGGAATCCCATGGTGGACCACAGACATCGGTGGGTTTCACGGGGGTGACCCCAACGACCCAGCCTTCCGAGAATTGTTTGTTCGCTGGTTTCAATGGGGTGCTTTCTGCCCAGTCTTCCGACTTCACGGCGATCGAGAGCCGCGTCAGCCTCAAGTTGGTACAACTGGCGGCGCAACATGTCGAAGTGGTGCGGATAACGAGGTATGGTCTTACGGTCCGGAGGTCTACAGTATTTGCGAAAAGTACATGGCTCTTCGTGAAAGTATGAGGTCGTACACCAGGAAGCTCATGGAGGCAGCCCACGAAAAGGGCAGCCCTGTTATGAGAACTCTGTTTTACGAATTCCCAGATGACAAGAAATGCTGGGAAGTCGGCAAGCAGTATATGTATGGTGATAAATACCTTTGTTGTCCAGTTCTGGGGCCCAGTGTAGCAGAATTAGAGGTATATTTGCCGAAGGGGGCGAAGTGGAAGGATGCCGATGGTGTTGTCTTACCAGGGGCGCAAACACTTCAAGTTAAATGCCCGTTGAACTACATGCCCGTTTTTGAAAGAATTTAACATTCTATAAAGATCTAGCTTTATTACACGCCCGGGTGGCATACATATCCCATACCTAGATCAACTTATATAACAAATGCATGAAGTTTTTAAATGCATTGCCCTGAATATCTTCGCCCATGGCGTATCTTTTGAGTAATATAAATCGAGTTGTTACAAATAAGTATTTTCCAAATACAACTTCCACTCTTCTAAACTTATCATTTTATCTCCAACAAAAATTAATCCCATAGGTAGATGTTCACACCGATTTCGTTCGGCAGCAGGTATTTTGAGAAAGGTATGCGAATTATTACAGCTGGTAATCCTCTTCACTTGCGGCCCGTTATTTAAAATCTTTCCGTAACAGGACGAGTCACAGACTGTTTGCCAATGGCAATCTTTGCACCACCATACATCTTGTGAATTAGGAATAGTCTCATAGCAGAGAAAGCAGCTCTTTCTTGGTGCGGAAGTATCGAGAGCCAAAAGCGGTTGAGGCTCTTGAGTGCATCCGATTTCCCTTATATAATCGCTACTATTCGCATTGTTAGATATAATGTCTTCTTGATGCTGCCCATCCCTCTCTACTTTCGCTCTGTTGTACGTGTCTAGGGACTGCGCCCATTCTAGTCTCATTAACGTGAAAGATGCAATGGCGTTTTCGTCATCGTCGCAGACCATACAGGCCTGGGTTATCTGGTTATAAATGTTCGCCTTTTCTAAAGGTTCATTGCTAGACCAGGCTGTGATGCACCGCCGTATCGTCTCTGAAGCCTCTTTGCGCGCTTTGTTGAGGTGTTCACCAAGCTTGTGATAGCGTGCAAAACTCAATGAGACCTGCTCCTTGTTGAGTTGGTCATCGACCTGGCTCTTAAGAGTGCGTACGTACGATAAGTATCGATCCGCATCTTCAGAGTCATAACCGGCTGCGAGTGCCCTTCTAAAAAGCGAGGGCGTGCAGTTCGCCCGTAGACAGTCTATTATATGATTTCGTTTCCATGTAATGCTTGGAAGATGCTTAAACACCTCGTTCCAAAGTTGTTCAATCTGGTCCGCATTTCCATCGGTATCGCTTAACGCTGTTGCGTAGAGGTACTGAAACTAGCACATCTCATCTGAGCTTCTGTTCTTTACTCCCGTATCAATTCCAGGCTGGTAGGTACGCTCAATCAAATCCAGGCGAGAGCTGGCCTTCACTGCCTCTAGAAAAGCATTTTGGAATCTCGGTATGACGTAAATGTAGTCCAGTATCATCTTGCACATGTCCCACGAGATACACTGACTGTTGAGCGTGTCTACCAGTTCCAAGATACAGTCCCATCTTTCCTCCACCTGTATTCGGTAAAATGCTTTCGCCATGACTTTGTAGGCCGCTTCTCTCTTCTCTTTCAAACATCTGTGCAGGAGTTCCATTCCAAACTCAAAGTTTTCGGTCGAACCGGGAGTTGAACTCCAAGGATTGACCCAGAAATAAGCGTTGATGAGACGGATGCAAAGTTCGGAAAAGATAGCGCTATGTCGCGGGTCCTCTAGCCACGTATTATCTACACCGAGTGTGTGCAGCCCATACTTCAGTACCGGGATAGATTCCGCGCGTTCATGGCTCGCCAGTTTAGGGGATTCTTCGACAGAATCGCACGAGCTGCTGTAGCCCGTGCCTCCCTGTGCTCCGTTGATGAATGGAAGAAAGAAGGGATTTCGGCTGAGGTGAGGGCCAGATTCAGATCCGTGATACCATCCGGGGTGTCATCACAGAAACCTCGTACTGCAGCCAGCACATTCCGAATTCGTTCAACATCCATTGGTACGTCAAGGGCTAAATAGTCGCCGTTAAAAGTATCCGGCAGGCCCCTCAACTCGTGCCAAGACGTAGAATGATCTTCCAAGAAGACTTCCCAGAAATTCAATGCTGTCGCATGCTCTAATCCAAAAAAAGAATCTTGAAGCACATGTATGGCCATCCTCTGAGCAGCATGGCCAAAAAGCATTTTGCGGATCACTGCCCCGGGTTCCATCATTCTAGAGACCCAGAGTTTGCCTTCCTCAGAATGTATGCCGCTGACAACAGCGGCGTCGTTAAGCCAGCGAATGATTTGTTGAACTCCACTGCCACCAACTAGCCAAGATGCACGAATAGATTTCATCCACGGATGAACCTCTTTGTACCACTGCTTATCTGACATGCCAACCGACTTTTCGATCCAGAACATGGAATCAACCCCGAAGCTAGTGTTGAATAACTCGAAGATCGACTGACCGGCGTTTTGTCTCAACTCCAAGTTTGTCTGCGACAGATCAACCCTCTCAAGATGAGACAGCAGAAATTCTCCCGCGTATGGGAGTAACTTCGATGTATTTTCGTTTCTGGGCTCTGTCAAAACTTTCAGGCATGTGAGCGCTACTCGAATTGGGCCATTGTCCGGGACCTGAAATATTCTCTTTAGTTCGTTTAAAGGGTTCATCATCAATCAAGAATCAAACCAAATCGGAAATATTTCATAACACATGAGATAGATGGAAATGGGAATAACGCTTCAGGAGGATGCTCCATTCCGACACTAGGTGGATTGGCACCGTAGGGGAAAGTACTTGACTGAGACAGCTACCACTACCCACCTCCTGCTTTGGAATGTAGCCAACACTTCCTAGAGATCGATATTTTACGTCACCAGAGCTATTGATGCAGAAAGGAGTGTCTACTGCCTTGAACAAGGATTCAATTGAAGACGAAGGCGGAGTGTCATCCAGTCCGTCGGAGAGAGCAAGAGCCGCCTCAATCTCTTTCAGAGCCATCGGTCGGCGGGATAAATCAAGCCACATGGCGATTTGATCAATTTTAGCGAATTTGCTTTCGTTGGTAACCATTGTTAGATCGCAGTGATATTGCAAGTTCGATTGGGATTTACAGATGTTTCTAGTCTCAAGGGGGATCTTTTGGCAAGACTGTATGTGAGTCTCGAACTATTCGCGTCAAAGTTCAATATTCCATGAGACCAACACCAATGGGGTATATGTACTCACAGATAATGCGTCTGATAGACGTAAAGCCCATTGGGAATTCACGAAGCCTCTCAGTGGCTGAATCCTAGGCAACACTGACTATTGCCTGCTGCCTGTTGAGTTAATGGGCTGATTGCTAGAACAGCTCCTGCGAGAGACTTAGAGAAAACTCTTTCATATACTCCCTCTATGCAAGAGTGCACCACTTTGCCCCGAAAAGGAGAGAAAATTTGCCGAATTGGGATTGATTGGCGCACTATGAGTCACGCTGACAAGGCTGAGCAAAGGTGCACTCTGCAGGATGTTTTATGGATCCATCGAGACTTGTGACAGGGCCCTACATTTTGTGGTTGAGCTAATCGCTGGGGCTGAGCAAGAAGGCCAAGTCACAGTCATTAACTATCAAATCTCCTAGTTTGAAAATTGTGTAATAATTGGGTCGCAAAACGATAGCTTTGGTTGCATTGCATCATATAACATCTAGAACTTAAGCAATAGCTTAAGGGCTATAATTAGCGAAAGATATCTAGATGTAGTTGGCGGGTAGACTAGTAAGCAGACCCATGAGGCCCTTGCCTCTCTAGATAAAGAAGGCAAGTACAAAACCTGTATCTTGTAATAATGGATATCTCTGTATATAACTTTACTATTCTATTGTAGTGCAGGGTTAATTAATTAGAAATATATATATATATATATATATATATATATCATAAATGTCTGCACGAAGGAGGGCGGCCATTGTTAAGCAGACCTCTAGAAGTTGTGCTTAGCATTAGTAGGAGCGCTAAGCTGTTTAGGGTAAATTTGTATACTTATTATATAGATCATCCAGAAGGGTGCTGAAACCCTGGCGGAAGGTTGTTTTATCTAAAGTGTAGGGCACCATTATCTGTTTAAGCGAATTGGGGACGCATCCTTTTGAATGTAATTACTCACATTTCCTACCCTGTCATTCCGAACGCGTAAAATAAGTTTAAGTAACATAGTGTTCCGAAGGATCGCCACCGCTACCCAGAAGTATTGTTGTCTTTACAGAATACTTATCACTGTTTACAGTCTTGGAGTTAAGGTCTCGTACTTTGGCATCTAATGTTATAAGGTATTTAAGATTACTAATTGTAACAATATTGTAACAGTATACTTAAGAGAAATGTAACTGGATAGCTGATACAAAGCCGAGGTTCTAATAGTGTAAGCTTAGTCTCTGCATCCTCACCTGCATGCTTGAGGGCTCCATTTGAAAGGAGTAAAAGGTTCATGAAAATGATAACCAAACTTACCTGGCTCCAGGCAAACAGAATTCGCTCTTCTCATTGGCCCTTGTCATACAACAATGTTTTCAAGAGAAAGCATCCTGTGTGCTGTCTCTTGTTAAAGCACTTTTGGGACTTCGATACAGCCGATATTTCGGATTGATTTTATTATATATTATCAGAATTGTATAACTGGCCATTATACCTCGGTTGAGCCACGTTTGAACTGCAATTGCATCGAGGCCCACTGATTAAAAATCCCAAAATCTATCAGGACTCCGTCGCCGAGCTGATACCTCGGAACATGATCTAGGCTAAAAACAAGAGAGATGCTCTACATCCTGGTTCATGAGAGGGTATAGTGGTCCGTGGACTGCAATAATAGGTGATTAATAATCTGTCACAATTCCGAGGAAAAATATTTCACTAGCGACTAAACGGCCACCGAGAGAGCGCGAGCGAAAAATCCGACGGTCCAGTCCGCTGCAGATCACTGGTGCCGTAGCATTGTGAGGGCTTTCTTGACCCGAAACTCACACGCATGCGTCTCTTAGACGTAATTGCTTAGTAAACATTAGGAGTTGCATACTTCTCCTAGAGCGTAGTAATAAATGCCCAGGTGTATATAATGGCGACCTGTGCTACTTTTTCTTAATCGCCGCCTGCAGAATCCATTACGATTTGATTGTGTTAAATTCAGTAGTGCTCAAAAACCTTTTTAAATAGCTCCTCTCAGTCATAGCCACAATGTTTGATCATCAAACTTTGTCTTTGGCGTTGCTTGTGGCAGCGTTTGCAGTCTACCAGTTGGTCAAATGGGTCAAGCAGCCCACGTTGGATTTGCCCATCGTTGGCTCGCCAGAAGACCAAGACATATGCAAAACTGTTGCAGAAGGTTTTGAAAAAGTACGAATCACTATATAGATACTATTAGTGAATGATACGGCTAATAGCCTCTAGTACCCGGAAACTCCCTTCAAAATGCTCACGACGCCCAACATTGCAGTGCTGCCGCTCTCTATGTATATGGAAACCAAAACACATCCCACGGTGGACTCCAGAATTGAAAGAACAGAGCGTTTTATGAGATTCTGGACAGAATGTGAAGTCGAAAAACACCAAGAAATTCTTTCTGCTCTCCTAAAAGATCTCTCAAAAAATATGAACGAGATCTTACCATTAGTCCAAGACGAGGTCCGGTACGGTATTGAAGAGCTAAAACCATCACCCGAATGGAAACAAGTTCCACTAGTAACTACGATACAGAGAATGATAGCTTTGACCAGTGGACGAGTGTTTGTTGGAGAACCTATCAGTAGAAGTGAAGGGTGGCTGGATCTCTCTATTAACTACGCAGGTGCTATTGGGAAAGTGCAAGACGATTACATGACTTACACACCCTGGCTTGCGTATACAATTGCACCATTTCTCAAATCTGTTCGCACTGCAAGACACTATATGGCCAAAGCACAAGTATGGCTAGAGCCGCTGGTGAAAGAGGTTATCCGTGCTGAAAGGAACGAAATTGGGTCGATCAAGCCAGGAAGCCCTGGAGCTTTCATGGCCTGGATGCTGCAATACATACCTGAACATCTTCAAAGCACAAAGAGGCTCACTATTAATCAAATGGTAGTAAGTTGTTGATGCAATATCAATAGAATCTATTAAACTTTTAACTGACTTTCCATTTCGCAGAACTCCGTTGCAGCAATCCACAATACAGCTAATACCATGTCACTGGTAAGTTGGTGGAAAATTTTATTATAGTTTCTATTTTGTTTCTGCTTATTAAGATGAGTGAGGTAGCTTCTTCTTGACCTTGCGGAACGGCCACAATATATCGAGACACTCCGGGCCGATATTCTTGCAGAGCTCGCTAAGAACGAGCATACCGTCGATAAAGACGGTAGAATTGTGTTCGGAAGACATGGATTTGCCAATATGAGAAAACTTGATAGCTTCATCAAGGAAAGTCAACGGTGGAGCGGAGTCTTTTTTGGTCAGCTCATATTCTTAGGACAGATGTGCCAAGTAAGACATACTAATATATCTGGTAGTACCTCCATTGTATCGGACGACGGCAGATACAACCTTTTCTAATGGATTAAGGCTACCCAAGAAGACAAGAATAGCTTTTTCTGTTCGGGGGGTCGCGTATGTTGTCCATCTTCACCGTGGAGACTAGGAGCTAACCCGACTCAGAATGTCTTCAAAAACGCCTGCATTTAGTCCTGAGACTTGCAAAGATGCTGGAAATCCTGGGCCCGAAGTATTTGATGGCCTGAGATTCGAAAAGCTACGCAATCTTCCAGGTCAAGAGGGGAAACATCAAGCAGTAACCACAGGTTTGGTGAGTTACCGTACGTTGACACCGTTGTCAACACAAACTGACACGTCGTAGGATTCGTTAATCTTCGGCCATGGACCAAGGGCTTGCCCTGGCCGTTTTTTTGCTATTTATGAACTTAAAGCTATACTTGTGGAGCTTTTGCTTAACTATGAGTTTAGGCTAGTGAGCGATTTGACCAGTCAAGGAGGAGAAAGGTTACGTCCAACAGATATAAAACTCGGATTCTATAGGATGCCACATCCCAAGGCAATGCTTGAGATAAGACAGCGTGTTGGACCTTAGGTGTTTAAGCTAAGTTGTATTTATTACAAGAATATTAATTAGCAACAATGTAACTTTATTTATATAGGTAGTAAGTTTAAAAACTTAACTATAAGGCTAAGCTTCTGATAGTTTTTTAACTGTTATATCTTAAAGAATAAAAGATTAATTTCTTTATACTTAAAATATTACTATCTTTTTATTTTATATTAAGCTATAGTATAGCTTACTAGCCTTAGGCTTATATACCTTGCAAGTTTAAGAATAT
>JARFTM010000370.1:0-18184 GCA_030278935.1 Trichoderma polysporum | reverse complement strand
ACTTAAAATTATAGGGGATTTATTTCTTAATTTAGCGACTAAAAAATTCTATACCCACTGTAATATAATCTTATAGGTATAGTGCGCCGCTCGGGGGTTTGCGCCGCTCGGTGGTGGTATACGTTAGATAATTTCCTATTAAAGCTTGGGCTATCAATATGTAAAATTCTCAACACAGCACCGCAAAATAAGACAGGCAAACCCAGTGTACTCTATGTATGTAGGATAATCATGCTTAATTTAAAGCACCATTACACCGTGTAGTTCGGAAGATAGATCGCTGAAAGAACATCTTCTCGCATCTTCAAATCGCCATACATCCACACTCGATATTGTTTAGTCAACGTCCGGCGAAAGCTCACTCGACTTCATATTCTTCAGGACCAGAATAATTCAAGATCTCTGGAGTAAGCACTACTAAGAAGTAGCCGGTGTTGGCTAGATCTAGGCCTAGTAGGCAGATCTGATCTACCTAACGTATCTTTCTTAAGGTGATAGCTGTGTCACGCGTGTTGTTCAGATCCATGGCATGGTGTCTTTGTGATGTTTGTCTTCTATCCAAAGGCGGGGCAAAGAGAAGGGAAGCAGTCCATGCCTAGCTGGCATTTAGACATCGCGATACAAAAGTAAGCACTTTTATTCAAACGCTACTCCGCATTCTGCTGCAATTATTCTTACCTAGTCAATCGCCTCAAGCCACTCAGCAGCTTATTTCTGAGCATTTTAAAACGTCTTCGAGATAAAGCGACTCCTTGACGATCAAAGGCTGTTTACCGTTCACTCAGCATTTAAAAACAACGGCTAAATAAAGGTCATTCTCGGATAAACGCCTCATGAGCTCAGGCGATTACAGACCTCGGCATTTGCCAGTCCGAGCAATAAGTTGAGACACACCTTACCAGCAATACGAAGTGCCACCTTGCACGGCAGCAAAGCAGGTAAAATATGTGTTTTACGGCTCGGCCGGCTTCGTCACGCTCTCCGTTCGTGCCGCCCCCCGCATCAATAGTAGCCGGTAAAGATCAGCCCCAACATGTGAAGATCGCACTAGCAGGCACCACACTTTATTGGCATCATTCTGGAACGGAGGCGGGAATTATTAGCAGGTTTATCCAAAAAGGGAAAGAGAAAAGGCTCACAACGGTAGGTCGATATAGTCCGACCTCCGTTCATTAAGACGCAATCATTGAATCATTCGATGGCTGTGGCAGGTTACAGTGAGACACATTGCCATCATGCAGGAATTTGTGCCCCCATAGATGTTCTCAAGTTGGTTATCGCTAGACCTTCAAGAAGAGACTAGAGCGTCTTGGTATGGCACCATGTAACAGTCACGACATAGTCATTGGAGTCCGGGCATTTTTGGGCCAAGACTAGCGTGTGCAGAGACCGCGGTTTTGTAAATTACCAAACGGGCCCGTTCCAGGCATTTGAGTTGATCCGTCTCTCCTGTTGTTACTAGTCTTTGTATTCTTCCCAAATAATTCGTACTCCGTATATAGCCGCCCTATGACCACTCTCCTTTTGTCATAGTAAACGAACATTAGATAGCCGAGGGCGTGAAAGTTTTTTTTTTCCCTTTCTTATCGTCTTAACTCATTACAACATTCTTTTTTCTCTTATGTCCTGTGGCTGTCATTTTCAATATGCAATTGACTCTCGCAGCGGGCATTGCGGCCGCAGCATTTGCTTTCGTCTATGTCCTTGGTCAGATCCGCGAGAGCCTCCGATATAGGGCCCGAGCTAAGGAGCTCGGATGCAAACCGCCGGTATGGATGTCAACATATGACCCGACAGGTATTGCCGATTTGGTGTATGGTGTGAATGCGAGTCGCAAAAAGCAGTTTCCTATATATGTTCAGAACAATTTTGAGCGAGAAGCGAATAAATACGGTCGCATTATGGGCACGCTGCGTGTAAGATCACCATTCTTCCGGCAAGTGATGGTGACGATGGATCCTCGGAATATCCAAACCATTCTAGCGCTCAAATTCAAAGATTTCGGCTTGGGCGTAAATCGGACGGATAATTTTGAACCATTACTTGGACATGGAATTGTAAGTCTTGCTGTGAAAAAGTTTGCTGTGCAAAGTCTGTGTGTGCACAAGGTGCTGACTGCTCTGGTCTGCAAGTTCGCCTCAAATGGCAAACAATGGGAGCACTCTAGGGCATTACTGCGCCCACAATTCAATCGTGGCCAAGTTAGCGATCTCAATCTAGAAGAAGAGCATGTCAAGGCTTTGATGACGGTGCTTGACCGCGAAGTTGGGCCGGATGGCTGGACAAATTTGGTGGATCTTCAGCCTCTGTTTTTCCGGCTCACGCTCGACTCCGCGACTGAATTCCTCTTCGGAGAGAGTGTGAACAGCCAATTTGAGGACCAACAGCTCAGGTCTAAGGAAGATACCGGCTTCGCAAATGCCTTTGATAAATCACAATACACTCTTTCCATTGGGGCGCGCCTGGGGCCCCATTACAGCCTGGTGCATACTTCCGAATTTCAACGAATGGTCAAACAAGTCCACGAATTCGTCGACTACTTCGTCCAAAAAGCTCTTACTGAAGGTGCTAGCGAGAAGAAGCTTGTGGATGAAGAGAGGTATGTCTTCCTCAAAGCACTAGCCAAGGACACTCAAGATCCCGAGGAGCTGCGGTCCGAACTTCTCAACATCCTGCTTGCCGGTCGAGATACCACTGCGTCGACACTAGGGTTTTTCTTTTATACTATGGCAGATCCTCGGTATTCACCCATCTTCCGACGGCTACGAGCCACCATTCTAGAAGAATTTGGAACATACTCCAATCCTAAGGAAATCACATTCGAGAACATGAAGAGCTGTCAATATCTCCAATGGTGCCTGAATGAGTGCCTGCGTCTCTATCCCGCAGTTCCCATGAATGTCCGCACTGCACAAGTAGACACAACGCTGCCTACAGGCGGAGGCATAGACGGACAGTCACCGATCTTTGTGAAAAAAGGTCAAGATGTTGCCTATTCGGTAAGCCAATCTCTCCCTATGCTGATTTTCCGCTTCTTCTGTAAAAGCTGCCAAGATTCAATACAGCATGCTAACATTATCAACTAGGTTTATTTAATGCACCGCCGCAAGGATATCTGGGGTCCCGATGCCGAGATCTTTAAGCCGGAGAGGTGGGAGACGCGAAGGCCGGGCTGGGACTATCTCCCCTTCAACGGAGGGCCGAGAATCTGCATCGGTCAGCAATTTGCACTGACTGAGGTTGGTTATGTCGTGGTTCGAATGATGCAGCGCATTGATAGCATTGATGGGTCGCAAATTGGTCCAATTTCTCATGGCCTGACTTTGATCAACTGTCCCGGCGAGGGGGTCAATGTCAAACTGCATTTTTCTGAATAAAAAACCTGGCTTCGGCATGAAAAGCTTTTCTCTCTCTACTCGCTATATTCCTGTTTTGTTTCTTTGCTGCGTGCGTAGTAGCCAGAGAGAATATGAATGAATGGTGGTAAGATGAGCCTTACACTATCAACCAAATACGGTTTGTAAATGATAGGAGAGCTAATATTGGCTGCGATATCAGGCAAATATGCAATAGTACTGTTTCAAGAGAACTTTTTAATGAATAATGACCTTTTATGACACCTCGGTTTCTTTTAACCGAGTTCGCACAGCCGCTTCCTAGTCATGCATAAGGGTCCATGAGATTCACTCTACTACTCGCTGGCAAATATATGCCCGATGGTGCTCTATGCAGCCTATTTGATCATTGTGAATTCAGTCTTATGCATAAATGAGCGAAGATGCTCTGTACCTATCCAAGCGATTAATTAATATTCTGAAGATCACCGAAAGCTTACAAAACCTTTGTAACGCAGTATAGTTACCCTAGAATTATTATTTCATTAAGGAAACTTTCGCTACATGTCATTTCTCTGTAGAGTAGACAAAGGTGTAGTAGCTATGACCTTCAGGCCATTTGATGAGCATTAAACAGGGCTTAAGATTACCATTTTCCTATGTTGTGGTGAACAAACGGAAGTGATTGAACTTATACTCTTGTAGGCGACAAAGGGCAATCATTTCACGAATTGGACTAAAAATACAAATCTGTCTAAGCTACTATCCCATACTTCAACTAACCGACCCTCTTATGTATTACTAGCAAGAAGATAGTAAGAACCAGCCTGTCAAAATATCCGCGAGTGTCTTCAATATTTTTGGAAAACATCATCCCACAGGGAGCTTGTAGGGGGGCAATATACGAAAGTACTCGCATTTAAAAGTATACACGGGGACTTAGTACCTGCAGCTTCTTGATCTTCGTAAAGCGCTATGAATGAAGTCGTATCCAATAGTCAATTACCGAGATCAGAAATAATCTGAAGTTGGGCAGGATGATTTGATCTACATTTAGAAGAAATTTAGAGACCTCGGAGCTTAAAACTCTGATAAGGCGCTTGTGGAGGAGCGCGAACCACCATAGCGCTTGTCGAATGCGCCTATTATTTCGCAAAAAGACCGTATAGATGAAGGCGGCTTAGTTTTATGAATTATTGCATAACGCTCCGGAACTCTAGATTATCCGTCAAGCATCCCGGCGTAGCGGTAATCTGTCACACCTTTCCCCCTGTCCGCTGAGACTTGGCTCTTAATTTCTCCGGCTTGGCGATTTGCGGCATCTTATTCTTAATTGACAGCCGCGCCTCCTTGACATTTGAGATTCGACTGGCAGTTACTCACGTAGAAGTAATGAGCCAATGAGAATAAAGAAACACGATCTCCTCTGTTATAACCAGCAGCCACCCCGCTCGAACGGCTTCTCAACATTCATTGGCCTGGGCATCGCGGTCCGCTGGTTTGAGGCGCAGTCGGCGCAAGGCTTCATCCAATGGCTCAGCGTTCTTACTGTCTAGGCTCTGATTCATGAAATCTACCAACTCCAAAATACCTGGCTAATACGCTCGAGCGAGTACTGGAGCGGATCGGTCTCTTGACGACTAGAAACTTCTCTTTGCTTCCCAACGCCCGTTTTTTCATTCTCTCGCATGTGCATGTGCATGTGCTCATTTTCCTGCTCCTGCTCGTGCTCGTCCCCGTACCTGTATGGCGACAAAGGTGCCTATACTTTGTCCTGTCATTTTAACACTAAACAGGGGCTTTGGCCGATCCTTGTCCTTCTCGGAAAGTCCCTTTATTGATGGCATTCTAGGAAGCTGAGGCCCCCTCCGATGCGCCACTTCATCAGTGGCTGTAAGCATTGGCGGACTTCCCCATCATGTCCTTTATGCTAGGGGGAAATAGTTAGCTTATCTTGGCAACTCTTCCAATGGAAGAGTATTACTCAATGGCGTAGATGACTGAAACGCCCGAAGGAAGTGAATGCTCAGCCTTCGTTGGCTATTGTAGGCGGGGCGGCCCACTGCGATCGACCGGGCTGATCGTCCCTTCTTGGCTTTGTTTATAGTAGATCATGAAAAGGCCTCACCAAACAGTTTCATCTTCTCAGCATGTGCCCTGAAAATCATATGAGGATCTCCGACAGTGTAGCCTATGGCAGGCAGTTCAACCTGCTCATTTGAGCATAAGTTTCCGGATCCTAGCAGTACTGCTATTTCCAGATGGCTCATATTGGTGCAAAGACTAAGCTTCTCTCTGCACGTCTCTGTGTCAGACCAAAGTATGCTTATCTCTTCGGGACTGGAGCTGAGCCTGAGATCCGTTAATATGGGCCGAGGTTGTACTTTAGGATATTAGGTCTCTTTCAGTAAAACGCGCTTGTACTATCGGTCCAGTATCATTCGGGTCATCATTGGCTGCCTTCACTGTCTCCACGACCTCCACGCCTCGACCACTGCACTTGCTGCTAGTTAAGTGTAGGAATACTTCCGAACTGACTCGCAAAAGTCCTCGAAGGGTATTACAACCAGCTGCCCAATCGGGCTGCTCAATGAGGCACTGCAGAGTCGAAAGGTCCTGGCAAAGCGGTGTCGAATGTCTATCATCGCAACCTCATGTCGTCTTGAGCATTCTGACCTTCTGTTCTAGTACTGGTTTCCCGATATTTGCGCCATCAAAAGGACTCTTGCAATATCTGATGTCAGTTTTATCGTGGTGTTTCTTGTCGGGAGTTGCCCGCGTCGATCCTTGGGGGAGAAAAGGATAAATAAGGCTTGACAATCTCGCCTAAAGAGAAAGCAATTACAACTCGTCTACCACAGCATCACGAGATCTACCTTTGATCCCCTTTTCTTTCTTTCTATTTAGCCAAGTTCTTTTCTTGAAAGATATTTTCTCCCCCTCATCAATTCCTCAAATTACTTCACGATGCAGCCCTCTACCACCTTTGGCAGTTTCTTCGTCACCCTCCTGTCTGCCTCTATGGCAGCAGGCAGCGCCATTCCCTACATGGATCCTAGTCCTGGCTCTTTCGAGATGAAGAGAGCTGCCAACAAGGGCTTCACAGGCCGCAATGGCCCTCTCGCTCTCGCCCGTGCCTACGCCAAGTATGGAGTTCCAGTCTCCAGCACTTTGATCCAAGCCATCGACAATATTAAGTCCGCTCAGCTCATCAAGCGGAGCAGTGGAAATGTCACCACTACGCCTGATGGAGATGACCTTGAATATCTCGTCCCTGTCCAGATCGGTACTCCTCCCCAGACCCTCAACCTGGACTTTGATACCGGCAGCTCCGACCTCTGGGTCTTCTCTACTGAGACCCCCTCTAGCTCCTCTCAGGGCCATGAACTCTACAACCCGTCCAAGAGCACTTCTTCCAAGAAGCTGGACGGCGCTTCTTGGACAATTACTTATGGAGACCAGTCATCTTCTTCTGGTGATGTTTACACTGACATCGTATCCGTTGGCAGCCTCACGGTGAACTCTCAGGCCGTTGAGTCAGCTCAGCAAGTCTCTGCCCAGTTCGCCCAAGGCAACAATGACGGTCTCCTGGGTCTCGCCTTCAGCTCCATCAACACGGTCACGCCTACCCCCCAGAAGACTTGGTTCGACAATATTTCCGGCAGTCTTGACTCTCCTCTCTTTGTTGCTGACCTCCGCCACGAGACTCCCGGCAGCTACATCTTCGGCACCATCCCCTCCGCCGCCAGCAACGTTCTCTATGCTCCTGTCGACAACAGCCAGGGCTTCTGGCAATTTAGCACCAGCAGCGATATCGGTGGACAATTTAGTGCCATTGCTGACACTGGCACTACTCTTCTCCTCGGCAGTGATGACCTCGTCAGTGCTTATTACGCAAATGTCCAGGGCGCCCGCCAGGACCAGCAGCAGGGAGGATATGTCTTTGATTGCAGCAGCGACCTCCCTGACTTTACCTTCACTGTTGGGGAGGGCCAAATCACTGTTCCCGGCAGCCTAATCAACTACGGCACGGCCAGTGGGAGTGAGTGTTTCGGTGGTGTTCAGTCTTCTGGTGGTCTTCCCTTCGCCATCTTTGGTGATATTGCCCTCAAAGCTGCTTATGTTGTCTTTGATAGCGGTAACACACAGGTTGGCTGGGCACAGAAGAACTAAGAGCAGCTGTTCTTGAGATAGAACTACGAAAAAGGTTGGATATCACACTAGGATGTGATTGGACAAACCACAGAGTGGACTACTATGAGAACGAACGGATGGGCCATAGAGTGGATGCATACTTTGATGTATATTATATTTTCGCCAGTGTAGATTCTTCCATACATTTGTCAATACATGCCTTACACTTTCTTTACCTGCTGATCTTCCATCCTTCTTTGTTATGACATATCAGAGAATATCTTTTGGTTTTGGGAACAGCAATTGCATATGAAGTGATGAGTTGGCTTTCATCTAGCCTGACTACCTTTTTCGTGAGACGTTATTTAATTTAATGTACAAATATTATCCATATTATAGTAAAGGTACCTAGAATTATATTATAATAAGGGTGCCTTATATTATAGCAAGCGTATGTTATATTATGGAGTGGCTATCCAGCATCCTATGTTGGCTATCCATCACCCATGATATTTCTTGCTATCACTAATACTCTCTTTTAATTTCTGCTACTTATTGCTATCTTCCCTTACTAGCTGCTATTTGCTGCTATTTATTACTAGCTATTGCTATTTACTGTTAGCTATTGCTGTTTACTGCTAGCTATTGCTGTTTACTGCTAGCTATTGCTGTTTACTGCTAGCTATTGCTGTTTTAATTACTTACTGCTACTTATATATATTAAAAATAATAATATTATATTATATATTATATATTTATCTTAAAGTATATGCACTTATTTATTCTTTTCTCTTTCTCCCCCTCACAGCAAATTTGGGAATGCTGGATAGCCAACTCGGGGTGCTGGATAGCCACTCCCTTATATTAGAGTAAGGGCGCGCTATATTACAGCGCTGCCTTCTATAATTATAGTAGAAAATAGTATAGTGGTAAAGAGGTAGATAAATAAATAAATTAAATGTTTATACTCTATTTAAATTTCCTTTATAATACCTATATATAAAAAATTATAGATGCACTTGATGTTGCGGTATAGCGCATTGTGCCCTTGGCTGGCTGACAGCTGGCAGCCGTCATGCGCCTCCAAAGTGAGCAACAAGCCAGAAATTATGCCACAGCAAGGCCCGGCTCTTTTGCCTTCTTCTTCTTCTCCCTCTTCCTCTTTCTCTTTTCCTTCTTCAATCGTATCACGCTTGAGCGGCCTTCTGGTCTTTGGAGATATTGACGTCTTGGGGCGGGTGAATCAGCAGCCAAAGACAACGGCGGCAGAGGGCAGGGCAGGGGTCGGGGCAGAGGGTGCAAGGAGAGGATGACGGTCACGCTAGGTGATATCAAACATTTTGTGAAGGCCGGAATGCTACAAAATGCGCTCCAAGGCTGGTCTGAAGCTGGGCGTGTCGTTGAGATGCGGAAGTAGGTAGTTACGGGCTCTAGATAGTAAATGACAACGGTTGCCTAAATACGCGTATCTGTCTACTGTATCGCTTTGCTATAACAAACGACTATTTCATGGTGACAGGAGTGGGATTTATTACTGCTGACTTTACCTTGGCAGAGACTCGAAGATTATTGTGATTGCGAGAGCAAAAATTGCCAAGGTCTGCGGACTGGTTCGGAAAAAATAAACGCATGGCGGCTGTGGTCGGACGTGGACAAGAGGACTGGCACTATGGTGCTGGAGCTATGGATGGGCGCCACGGTAGCCGAAAGACATGAATATTGGAACTGGACGATTGTTCGCGGTTGCGGATACGAACACAAACTTGGGCCAAATTTTCTTAGTGTGAAGTTGAAGACAAGTGTCTGGAGGAGATGAAAAATCAAGGACAGATTAAGATAATTGACCTTTTTGGGAAGATGAAGTGACGGGACACTCCTCAGGCCGGACTGTGCCAAAAAGTAGAGAACGGTGGAAGGCCGAACAAAAGAATTCCTTATTCGGACACGGCTGGCAAACTTAGCCGCTCGAAAGACTAAAGTACCAACGGAAACCACTTTACCAAAAGAAGATTGCATCACTTTAATCTAGGATTTAAATGTGGTATAGAGATTCTGTTTTTTTTTGTTGGAAGCCCGGACAAAGATAGACACGACAAGAAACCTCAGCCGCTCAAAAGACTTTAAGAACGCGGCCGAAGACCAAAGTACCAGCGGAAGCAATTTTACCAAAAAGAGGACTTTACTACTTTAATCTAGAATTGAAATGTGGCATAGACTTGTCTGTTTCTGTTTGAGATCTGGACATAGAGAAAAACACTGTTGGTTTGAGAGACTTTGAAGAAACGGCCGGATGCAGAGGTACCGACGAAAACTTAGGTTTCTAATTGGCAGCAGGATATATTTTGCGAAGATTTTGGGAACGAGACAACGCGAAAATCCTTAGGAGCTCGCGAGACTTTTGAGAAACAACTGACGGCCGAAGTACCGACAGAAACTTGTCTACTTGCTCCAAACATAACACCGAGTTGGGATAAAACTCACTATTGGACGGAAGAAATCGATGGGAAGGCAATTTGTATGGGAATTTTCAAAATCAAGGGGTTCCCCTTGAAAAACCAAGATCCCCATACAAATTGGCCGTGCACAGAAGTACCTGGTGAAATTATTCTTCTATCCGCCGACCCCGCCCCAAGCTATGACGGATTCCTCCCTTGGACGCCGAGAGAATGGGCCCAGCGGACAAACTTATAGCACTACATAACGGCGCCCTGTGCTCTTCTGTACTGCCGCTGCTATTGTTTCTCATAAGCGTTGGCACCCAAGCTGTTTACGGCAGGGCCACCATGATAACTAGCAAATATACATAATAAACCAAATAATACGTTACTGATACAATTGCTGTAATAGATTCCGTGGCTTGAGCTCTATAATATTGAAGTTTATTAGAAGTACATGCTGAATGAAGCAATTACTTTGGAGGGAGGACCCTGAGGACTGCCAACATTGTCCACCAACAAACATCAATACACTTGAGCGCACGTATCTAGATAGTACTCGACTGTAGTTAACTGACCTATGTCCCGTATGCGCTATTAAATTATATTACGTTCATCAATTATTATCCGGATTATAATAGCATTGGAAAAGTTGCCCCAGGTACCTACAGCAGCTTGTAGCCAAACTGGAGGAAGGAGCGACCCTCGAGGATCAGCCTCAGGCTGCAGCTCAGAATTCAGTATCAAGCCGTCCATGAACTCAATTGAAGTCATTTTCCCATGTCGTTTGATGATATTTCTGTGTCCAAGTGTCATTAATTCAGTCTTGTGTCGTCGGATCCGCTGTCTCTTCTCGCCTCCGCCATTCTGGCCGTCCGTAGTTCGACCATCCGACTCAACCGTACCCGTCTGGGGCGGTATTTCTCTTATTCCTCGACACTACCGTACCTATTTGGGCGGTATTTCTCTTATTCTTCGACACTACCGTACCTGTTTGGGCGGTATTTCTCTTATTCCTCGACACTACCGTACCTGTTTGGGCGGTATTTTCCTCAATCGACATCACCGTACTCAGCAGAGGCGGTATTTTCTGTAAGTTTATTACCGTCTGTAAAGTATTAACACTAACAAGTTCTAGTATACACTCGACACCACCGTACTCAGCAGAGGCGGTATTCTTTTTTTCAGGACTCATCTGAGCCTGTATTCTTTGTAAGTTTTTACTATTACCGCCTGCAGAGTACCAGTACTAACATGTTTCAGTATACCACCAATACAATGCCTTCTTTACAGGAGATCAACGCCTGTGCTCGTCGGATCAGTGAACATTTTACGGCTTACAACACCGCCAAATCCGACTCCCAGCTCCTCCGCCAACAGATTGAAGAGAGCACCGCCACCAAAAGGGACTTGGAAGCACAACTGGGGCAGAAGATCCAGGAGAGGAGGGAACAAGCGGAGGCCGGCCTGAACTCGCAGATTGAGCTCCTCCAATTGCTCAAGAGATCAACGCTGCCGGATATCCCCTTCAACATTGAGACGGCCTTAAACAAGTCGTTCCCAGGGGATCACATCGCTGAGCTACGGGAGCAATTTGAGCTGGAACGGGACATTGCCATCACTCCTGGCGGCCAATTGACTGCCTCTACCACACGACAAACGAGGAGACAAACTCGTTCAAGTACAAAAAGGTCGCTTGTGGAGACTGCAACAAAAGAGGAGGTCATCAACACACTGCTTGACACTCCACCAGTCAAGAAGCCTCGCCTCAAGAATGTTGAGAAGCCCTCCCTCCCCCAAACGCCATCAGCCCCCCCACGGCGATCATCACGTCTCTCGGGCGTCGACGTCCCCAGCCATGATTTCTCGCTGCCCCTGACCCCTATACAAATTGAGGACAAGCCAATGGGCCCAAGGCGATCTACTCGTCTGGCAGCTGTCTCAAAGGTCGACTTTGCCGCATCTGGGGATCCCGAAGAATCTGAGTATTGTCTCGACGGTGATGGACCGGAGGATCTTGATGATGGACCGGAGGATTTTGGTGAAGACGAACCTGATAACTTGTCAGGTGATGATGAGACGGACCCCTCCAAGTCAGCTACAGGGAAAAAGATCATCACAAAGGCCTTTGTCGACGAGAAAGGACTTACACGAATCGGTCCTCAGCCACGCTCCCCGGCGATCCAAGTCAAGTGGGCACCAGCAAAGCAGGCCATTCAAAGATTGAAGGATAATCTTTGCGTCCTCTTCCGCATTGTCGACAAAAAGATGAAAACTCCAAATACGATCGATTATGCCACAGAAAAGCTTGCTATTCATGACAAGATTGTAAAAACTCTTGTCCCATATGATAGCGACAAAGTGACCAGGGTCTGCGACTACACAGGGGTTGAGATTTCCTTTGCACCTGGGCCACTATCCTTCTCAGTCGAGGCCATTTACCCATTCATCATGGTCCCTATGGGAATTGCATATCATACTCCTCAAAATGTATGCTTTATCTTGAACATCATCAACCATGTGAAAGGGAAGAATCCGCCAATTTACCTAGCCCTTCTTGCTGCTTGGCTGAATACTTATGAGATGGACATTGGCATTGAGGAGCGCAAAGGAAGATGCAGCTGGATCTTTAATGCGCTCTCAAATGCCGCTGTTATTAGCTATGTTTATCATCTTCGGACCTTGTCCCATTCAGCTCAAGTTAAAGAATGGATGAAATGGACGCCAGCAAAGCGAAGAGAGATGCTTGAGACAATTCGAACTGGCATAAAAACTAAGGCATTAGCTAACGACATTGCTGCTCATAAAGTCAGAGACATCATTTATTTGACAGTTAAAAACGACATGATAGAAATCGGCCGTGGCGCCTAGAAAGTGACAGAGTCGACCAATTTCTACAACACGCTCGTTAAAGTGGCGAAAAAATACGGCTTAACCAGGCAGGAATTCGACTGCTATCTGACAATTTCTGGGCCGAAAGACAACGGCCGAGTTTTTTACCCTTTCTATGTTCTGTCTAGGCCTCAGGCAATTGCCCTATTTTGGGATTGGCATCATATATCGAGATTAAGCCATCACATGGTCTGCGTGCTACGGAAGTCGTGCAACAAATACGCTGAAAAAGCTGGATTGGGAGAGCCTGGCCTTAACAAGAATACCTTGATGTACTGGATGGTAGCCCACTTTAGCACCCTCATCCAAGACCTAAAAAAGCGCCAGCCAGATGCTTCCCAAGACCAGATACTTTTTTCAATCCTTGACCGATGGGGTTTCCCTATTGTACCATGGACAGGGCATGCATTTAATGTTTCTCTTTGCAAAAAAGACGACCATGGAATCGCTATGCTGGCTGGCCTTTTACCAACGGACGGCAAAGAGTTTGACCCTTTAGTACATATGGACTTTGGGCGCAGTACTATAACCATGGATTCGTGGGCAACCAATAAGGGCATGTTAAACTATGCACCCAGTGATTGGAGTATGATCCGGGGCCTTCTCCGCAAGGTCCCTTTATGGCACCCTTACTGGCGAGTTGATCTCTCGATGGGAAATGAGGTTTGGAAGGGGGAGTGGGATCAAAGCATTACACCTATCCCACCATCGGCAAGCTTCGACGTGCCTTTGGTTCCTATCGACCCCTGGGTATCTAGTCCTGGTACAAGCGTCGATTCGTTTGAATGTGTGTACTGCAAACAAACCTTCGGCTCTCCAAGCCTTCTTATCAAACACTGTCGCCTTCAGCACGATAATAAGAGTGGCATTGATGTTGATGACAATAATGGTTCTGACGATACGGCTCAAGAATACTGGGCAAGATTGAAAGATGCTCAGCGTTACGTGTGTGATATATGTGGAAAAATCTTCCTTCACCGGTCCACTCTTAAAAACCATAGAAAGTCACATTCCGACGAGAGGGAAGTCCATAAATGCAAGGAGTGTGGCAACGAGTACAAGTCTAAGACTGGGCTCAGGGGACACATGTCCATTCATGTGAACGGGGTTTTTAATTGCGACAAGTGCGACAAAACATATGCACATCTCCAGAGTCTTGAAAATCATAAAAAAAAAAAACATCCATCAGAATAGGGCATAGTAATAGTAATAGTAATGGTAATAATAATAGTTGTTGAAAGATAAATATGTGTATTGAGGTGATTAAAGAGTTAGGTTTATAATATAGGCTATGCGCTGCCTAGAACCACTATATACATCTATTTATATAAGCAAAACTTTATTTTAATGATTATACTAGTAATATTTCTTCTTAATATAGGTACCTTAAAATCTCGTCTACCAAATCCTCAGATAACGGAAAGGCCGACGGAAGACATGAGGTCGCCCATTCCACTTCTTCCCAGCTGGACTTTGACGACCAAGGTACATCATGACGGCTCTTGAATTGATTCGTACTCGCTGTAGCCAAACTTCGTCTCCGTCGTCGACGATCGTCTTGTGCTGCGGATTTCGTCGGCCTCTCCGGTAGCCGCCGCCTCCCCAACCACCTATCTGGAAATCTTGATAACCTTCATAGAGAAGTGCCGACTCTTCGATCTCCGCTTTCAGTGAATCGCCGGCCACAAGGGTTTCGATAGCGTAGTTGTGCTCTTCGCTTCGGTGATTCTTGAATTCATCCCAAGAAAGGCACTCTCGCATCTTTGGAACAACGCGCGAGAATGCTTGCATGGGCTTTGGCTTTGGCTTCTCGCCTTTGTTTGTTGAAGCATTGTTTGTAGTGGGCGCTGGAGCTCTGATAGGTTTCTCTGTTGGTGTGGATTCAGATTCATCCTTCTTTGCTTTGGACTCGTCCTGTTTGGAATCATCTTGCTTGGCTTTGTCTTGCTTTACTTCTGTATTTGTTGATGAATCGGATGTTTCGCCTTTCGAGGTACTATTTACAGGCCTCTCGCTTTGTTCTGCGATAGAGTCGTTCTTAACCCCATCTGCGGTAGACGTAGTTGAAGTTGTAGCTTCTTTACCAGAGCTTATCTCGCCATTCTGGCTGGTTATCCCAGCATCCGCTGCCATCGTGTCTCTTATATCGGGCTATTGAAGAAATATAGTAGCGAAATAGACTTAGTCTTGGCATTCACTCCTCCAAGAGGGGATATTTTCCTTAAATTCGACAAGACGGAAACTACGTGCACCTGAGGCAATAATCTTGCTAAAGCTGATTAATTCCTCATAAGCAGCTGTGCTTAGCTGGGCATAGACTCATGCATGGGCAAGTCACGAATTTACTACTTATCGCAACCTTGGCTGGAGACAAAAGAAATATTTGGTCCAGTAAGATTTTTCCACGCTGCTGCCTGGGAGTCTGATCCTGCGCATAATGGTCTCCCATTAGACGACTAATGCAGCCTATAAATAATAATCATTCCACACTTTTCTCGTCATTTGTGATTTATATCCTTTTAGGAATAGGCGAAGCAATCATCTTGAGCGGGGTATCAGTACCCATTTCGAATTTGAGCATGGTTGTTAACCCCGTGAGGTTTCAGCTTTACCCCAGTGGGTTTGTTGCGACTTTGCAGACAGTCAATTTGGAGGCTGAAAACTACACCATGCATGTTAAGGCGCGGAAATTTTCTATTTTGTCTTAAAAAGATCAGGAACACGTAACTCACCATGAGTTTTTGGCTACCTTTAGAGGTGGGGCAGGGGATGAGGGAAGTGTTGAACGATGATCGCGAAATTCAAGTTATGAAAGACTGGAGGCAAACAGAGGGTGCGGCTGTTCACAAGGGATTAGCTTCACCAACTGAGTACAGTAGTCAGCGTGCAGAATGGAGAATCCCCATCAACCGGTATTTCTTCTTCCTTTTCTTTCTTTCCCTCAAGCCAGTATAGCGCAACTCTTATATTCTAACTTAGCCGCAGCAAACTGGAAGACCTATCTGAGGCCATTAATTCTTTTCAAATTGACGATTCAACGACAAAATCACAGGCAGTTAGTTGGAGAGACGTTTTCGACTCTATTGAAGAAGCAAAAAAGACGTATGTAAAAAAGGCGGAAGATAACCGTTTTAGAGGGTGGGTCAGGAAAGGCGACGTAGCCATAGGCATTCTAGAGCGGCTTTCAGAAGTTATCCCGGACCAGGATGGCCTCAGCATCCTCAGATCGGGCCTGGCATTCATTTTTCAGGTAAATTCTCTTACAGTTGCATGATGGAATAACTTGCTAAGGTATATGCAGTCGTTTCAAAAAAGACTTTCCAATGTGGGAAATATCCTGCAGGAACTTGACGATGCTCCTGGGGTCTTAGCTAGCGTCTATAAGATATGCGACGTATATCGAGGAGATGTACGGCTGAAGAATTTGGTTTGGGACTTTTATGGGATCCTAGTGGACTGTCTTTCAGAACTTTTAACAATTTTGAACCGCACTTATAAAGATACCAATGGTAAGGAGATACATTCTAACAAACAAGATAGGGAGATGCAAGAAGATATTTGCTCTAACAACAGATATACTAGTTTTCAAAAAGCTTGTCAAGCAGATTCCCGAAGTAGAGGCGGCAAAAATAGGCGGCATTTCCAAAAGGATCAGTAAGGCAAAGCAGACAGTCTTTGAAGCTACAGTTCATCTGGATCGGAACGTATGGCAAGAGACTAAAGTCGCGGCACAGCAAGGGCGCATAGCAGCGGAGGCTACTCGCAAGACGGCTCACGACATCAGAGCCAAAGTAATAAACTTACAACAAGAAACTAGCGAAGGCCAGGATAAGTTATCGTCTCAAATGGATCAATTTCGGTCTGAGATGATCGATGCTGCTAATGGAATGGGCGATCAGTTGTCGCAAACTAAAAGACAAATCGCTAAAGAGGGAGAAGACAGGAAACAATTTGAAGCAGGGCTACAGAGACTTGTTGATGCGTTGCCCGCATCGATTCATGAGCAGCTGCAGAGCGCTTTGTATCAGTTTGTAGCTGATGCTATCGTTCAACGAAGTAAGCCTGCCCAACTGTTTTTAAACAGAATAAGAGCAGCTGACTAGATGCCACATAGAACTTTTTGCGCTCCCGCCAAGTTCTATCTCTCCTGATCCCGCATCTCAGCATCTCATCCAACATACGTACGTCTTAACTGAGAGCGACATTATCAACCTGCTGCAGACACCCGATCCAATCGGAGATGCGGAACGTATCCTCCGCAAAGAGAGTTTGATGAGTGACGAGGCACTAGGATATGCGACATTACTAAGGCAAAAGCGACAGTTCAAGGACTGGTTATCATCAGAATGGCCCAGCTTAGTGCTTGTTGATGGCTGCTGTCGTAACGAGAGTGTAGGACGTACATCCCCAATGTCCTTCTTCACGGCTTCTTTTGCTTCGACTCTCCTTCAAGCTCAAAGCGGCATTGTACTGCAATTTTTCTGCAGTCATCATATTGACCCGCAAAGAGAGAAATCTGGTCCTAGGGGACTTTTACGGAGTATCATCAGTCAACTGCTTCTATATCCGAAACCTTATAATATTGCCCTCGATTTTATTTATCAAAGCTTGTACAATGCCGTAGAAGCCAGTAACACTGAGGCGCTTTGCTTCCTTTTTGAGAGATTATTCTGGCAGATACATCCAAACACCATAGTCTACGTACTTATAGACAGCATCTCGGATTTTGAGTCCAATCTCCATGGCTACGGGGAAAGGATGGACCGAGTTCTCGCTTTGTTTCAAACACTAATTAGACAAGTTCTCCAGGGGTACGCCATTGGACCAAAGCTGAAGCTCTTTATGACAAGTCCCAATAGGAGCCACAGACTAGTCAATCATATTGATCGCGCTGAGGAAAATATTCGACTCAGCGCGGCAAGTTTGGGCGATGGTCCCAGAGGTGGTGACAGATTCTTACGAGAAATACGGCGGGCGAGATCACCACAACCCCTCAGTTATTAAATAGACTAAATTCTAGGAAACAGCTTTGCATAGCAGCTAGCATATACGCTTTTAGCTAGAATTTTTTTTTTTTTTTGGTTTCGTCTAATAATAGGTAACTCAAGACTGGAAGAAGGATTCTGTTAACGCGGAGTCCCGATTTTTAGGATAACAAAGACAATTTCACACTTATAAATGTGAGTACAAAGTACAAATGAGACTCATTACATCTTTGCGCTTCAATTGCCTGTCTCCCTCAATTTCGCGCTCCCATATTTTTTCACTTTACTTCGCGATGGATGTCAAGGCATTTAAGTTCGTTTCAGCTTTGGGTTATGCTGCGGCTGTGAAGCTGAGCCGTCCGGCGTAATGACTAAAAAAAAAAAAAAAAAAAAAAAAAACGGC
>JARFTM010000369.1:0-18396 GCA_030278935.1 Trichoderma polysporum | reverse complement strand
ATTATTTAATAAATATTGTTTATTTTATTTATTAATATAAACCTTATAAAGCTTATTATTTTAAGAACTTATATTATATTAATTTATAAAGAATAAAATATTTATATATATTAAAAAACAGCATTATTATTATTTTAATTTAATAACTTAATATCTTATATTTATATTATATAATAATTGCATAAAGCTAGTGGCCTAAGGTTTAATTCCAGCTTGTTGTTGGTTGCAAGACCAGATAACCTAACGCTATTAATAAAGGCTATAGCCAGCGCTACAGGGAGCGTTATAGTGCCTTGCAGGTTAGAACTGCTGTATTATAGCTGCTAGGATAGCATCATACACTATGCCTAGAGAAGCTAGGGCTTAAGGACAAGCCCATGGTGGGAGAGAGTATCGTGTTATAAACTAGACCTTCGTAACAGGCTGATCCCTTATAAATAGCTGGTTCCATCACAATAATCGCTACAATTGCGATTATTGGCCTAATCTTTTGCCCTGTTTGGCTAACGCTTGATGGATCGTTACAGGCAGATCTTGCAAAGGGCCTTTTTTGCCACGCTGGTATACCAATTACATACCCGCCTATTACAATGGAAGGCAAAATGGGTGTCACGGGTTGGGTTAGATGATCAAAGTGGAGTTGTTACGACCTAGTGCGGCGTAACAGGCTAATCCCTTATAAATAGCTGGTTCCGTTATAGTAATTGCTACAATAGCGATTATTGGCCTAATCTTTTGCCCTGTTGGCTTAACGGTATAACGGATCGTTACAGGAGTGCCCAGTTTTGGTTGATCTATTGCACTTTTGTACCTCTAATGTATTCCAGACTGCTATAGAAATAAAAAGAGTAAAAGCCAATTATGTTGCGACAGCCCAATCTTTATAGGAAAAAATTAGTTAAAATACCATTAGAGCGCAGTTTCCAGCTGTGGCAGTGCCACCATGGCCTCCTTCTGACCGCCAATGAGTTAACTCCGCCACAGACGCTCTTGACGTGATGGGAGAAGCTCAATGTCCATAAATTGACAACATAAACCACACACTTTTTCGACAACGCTCATCAAGTGACTTGCAATCTCATTAAAGGATTATACAGTTTTATTCTTTTCTACTCGCCGTCATGCTCGCTTCGGATCAAGCTGGAGTTGTATGCTTTGGAGCTGTAAGCTTGTCGCTGCACTACCCATTGGGCATTATGTACTAACTCGGTTAAGCTTATTGGGCGGAATCGTTCTTACCTTTCAGTGAAATTCCAAAGCTTGGATATACTCACAGAAGCTTGTGGGGGGCAAGGCAATTATCATTTCGGCCTTTTGAACGATAGCTGTTACCGCCAAATAGGACCTTACGCGGAACTGGAAAACAAAGATCTCCTCGATGAGCTGCGCGAAATTTTTAAAGGGTATACCGAATGCAGCGCTGTAGTAGTAGTTAGCGGCGAATTACCTCTTAGCTTCGCCAACATTGGAAGAGTCCCGGTCTCTATTAACGTCTATGGCCCGCGGGAGCAGAAGGATGCCATAGGCAATGCTCTAGAGTCATTTGACTTATACCTCCAGAATCCTGCATCAGTCCGAGCAGGAATCATCTACGATAATCCACATGTTCTTGGTAGTGTGGACCAAACATGGATCGGCGGATTTAGCGAAGAATTTCGCTGGAGAAGTGTTATGCGCCTCATCATTTGCAATTTTATGCCTCTCGAGCATGAAATGCTTCAACTTATTAGATGGAGCTTTGAATCAGGCATGTCTAAAGAAGTAACGAAAATAAATCACTCCAAATCAGTGGACATGGCAAAAGGGGCATTACTGGACTGGGCTGCACAGAATCACGTCGAAGTGGAGAAGATAGCAGGGGAGGCAATACTACCGAATCTTGAACTGGCTCCATGTCCATGCTCAGACTGTACATCTCAGTCGTAATTGAAGTACTTAGCAAAAGTACAATACAGTACTATAGCGACCGAAATGAGTGTCTGCTTTTGTCAATGTAAAGTTTCTCTCCGCACGGACCACTTTTGCGGACCTGTGGCTAGTACAGTGCGAGCTTCCTCTCATCATCATGTACTGTTTTAGTTCCGTCCGTTTTTGGATAGAGTGCCATTTCCGGCTCCTGATTGCGGCTATTTGTATTAGCTTGTGGCTACCGTCGCCATTTGATTTATCAGCTGACTTACAGTATAACAGAAGTGGCGACACAGTTCTATCTAGACCCTACTAGATTTTAAACTAGATACTGTGACGAACCGTGTTCCTATAGATTAGTAACACAGGGGATTCTCGAGGGATAAACCTTAGGTTCTGGTTTATGTTGACGGATAGGTCAGGGGGACTGGGGCAATACTTGTCACAGTAGCGATTGATGTCTGTATCAATGAATGCTTGAATACTTTGTTAACAACTGGCTATCTAAGCTATCTAAAGAGTGTAGAGAATGTAAACTTATATATCCAGTTGACTGGACTGGATTATCTGTAATTCTGATGATCCGTTCGTCGGGATCATTAACTGATCTGATGATCCACCTCTGATTGGTAGATCGGTTCTACGTTAATCCGGGAGTGCCTACCCTGTAGGCTCGTTGTCGCGACCATAAGTGTCGGGTCGTGACAGATACTATATATTACAAAACGCCCCTTCAACCCTCCAATAGAAAGTTATTAAAATATATAGAATATAGAGTATGTTATCTTACGCACCCCTTAAGGCTTTATCCTTGGTCAAGCCGTAGTCAACCGACCGATCGAGCCTAGTAGAACCGACTTCATTTAACTATTCCATTATATAAGCTCTTGTCATATGCAGTCTTCCTCAGTGGCTATGTGTTAGGTCGCGATAATAGAAATAGAACCAATTTCATTATTAACTAGCCTGGTCTATAGAAAACCGCATTACTAATACCCGACCTAATCCACACCCGATAATAACTATAGCTCCAAACACAGCTAATACAGTTAGTCGATACTCTAAAGGCAGCCAAACCAGAAGCTTATTATCTTTTATGATCTATGTTTTATTAGAGCTTATGCCATAGTCATAAAGGTCCGTTTCTCGTGATAATACTTTAGGTGGCATCTTTATAAAAGACGCATTAAGTCTTAGGATTCCAACATCAGTAATAAGACGCAAATTATCCGTTGCATCGAATTCAAGATATTATATAGACTGACTAGTATAAACAGTCTGCAGACAGGCGCCCGAGTTTACATCCCATGCTCTAACTGTCTTATTATCTGAACCGGAGGCAAGCCGCTGGCTATTAGGTGAGAACACAACTGAGCTTACCCAGCTATTATAGCCCTCTAGAGTCTGTAGACAGGCACCCGAGTTTATATCCCATACTTTAACTATCTTATCCCTTAAACCTAAGGCAAGCTGCTAACTATTAAATAAGAAGACTACTGAGCTTACTAAGTTATTATAGCCCTCTAGAGTCTGTAGACAGGCGCCTGAGTTTACATCCTATACTCTAACTATATTATTATCTAAACCTGAGGTAAGCTACTGGCTATTAAGTAAGAACATTACTGAGGTTACCTACTTATTATAGCCCTTTAAAGTCTGCAGATAGGCGCCTAAGTTTATATCCTATACTCTAACTATCTTATTATCTAAACTAAAGGCAAGCTACTAGCTATTAGGTAAGAACACTACTAAAGTGACCTAGTTATTATAGCCCTCTAGAATTTGCAGATAGGTGCCTAAGTTTACATCCCATACTTTAACTATCTTATCCCTTAAACCTAAGGCAAGCCGCTGGCCATTAGGTAAGAAGACCACTGAGGTTACCGAGTTATTATAGCCCTCTAGAATTTGCAGATAGGCGCTTAAGTTTGCATCCTTGTCAGGAGCCTCGAAGCTAAGAAGCTGAAGGAAAGCATTTAGGTTTGAACTAGGCTTTGTGGCTTGAACAAAACTATATAAAGAAGAGGTTCTGTCTCTTTGTTTAACAGGTTTAGAGATAAATATAGTCCTTCTTGGATACCTAGCTGCAAGGTAGCAGCTTATTTATAGACTGTTCACCTCTTTGACCTCATCACTCTTCTCTTTGTTCCATAAGTCCTGACAAAGTCTCACCTTTTCGTTGGTGCGGGGTAGCGCTATGTTGATCGAATTTTCTATAATTTTTTAAGTATCGTGCGGTCGCTGCCGCTACATGCCTGCTTGAACTATTCTCAGCGGGCAAGTTTCGTTAAATCAGACTATTAATTAGGTTATGCTGTAACGCACCAGGTTGCAGAGTCATTAGTACTTGTCGGTGATAAAAAAGCCTGTTCTGGCGCTTCTTAGTGGCATGAACTGGGCGATTTTGTTGCTGCCTACTCCGTAGATGGCGGCAAATTAATGACATGGATTTATGCCTTAGAATTAAGGTATCAGTTATTAATGCCTGACGTCGCAAATAAAGGTCATTTCTGGCTCCTGATATGGCCTATATCTTGAGTGTACGACCTGCTTGAAAGCTGCGCACGGTATCAGCCACAGTGCGAGCTTCATCTCATCGCTGTTTCAGGGCAGTCCTACTACAATAGAGATCGAAATGAGTGTCTGGATTCACTTAAATAGTGAGAACTTATCATAACATGCAGCACAGCAGTATTCTGACGACAGTAGGAGCGTGTTGAGTTTATCTATAAGATCTGACAAGCTCCTCATTAAGTGGATATAAAATAATGCGAATGGCGTCTCGGGTCACTTAGTGGGGTAAATAGTACTGATTGATATTGCCGCCCTGGTAGATAGTAGTATTATTGCCAAAGTGGCTACTATCAATAGCATGTTGGTATGGCGTTAGATGGGCAGGAGTGTCAGAAGTCCTGACTCTAGAGCTCCTAAATATAGGTGTAATATCCGCCTCCCTATCTTAGGTCAGCACCTTCGGTAATATACTTATGTGTGAATGATCTAACACTAACCACCATTTCCCAGATGCCTTATTTATTAACTTTTGCTCCGGTTCTTGACCGTTATAGAGCACCGAGAATGCTGTTGCGTAGCCGACTTCAAGTGCTTCTATCTTAATTTTGAGAGACTTTAAATATGCGTCGTTCAAGGAAGATATTTCTGCTCCTTGTCGGATTAGCTCTAGCAGAGCCTCGATGATATTTAGGAAGACAGCTAGCTGGTGGCGGCATTCTTGCAAATCGACAGAGAGTTGACCTAAAAAATCATGTTTCGTCTCACACCATTTATAATGCTTAGGTATCTCCCCTTCGGGGTTTCTCTCAGCGGCTGCGACTGCTCGTACGGAGGCTTGGTATCTGGTGGTAAGGACGCGGAGCACCTCGCTGTAGTACTGGCTGGGCCGATAATCATTTATAAACGTTATAGTTTTCTCAAAAGTGAGTGTCATCACATAATCCATTATCTCACTCCTCATACAGGGTTCGTATAGGTTCTCAACCCAGTCGGAAAATTCAATTTCCTTTTCTATAAGAAGCTCTTGATAATACTCATAGAGTCGAGAAACGACTTGAGGGAACCCATACCAGCCGTTTTGTAGTGTATTTAGACTTATTGCATTAATCCAGATAACTTGACAGACAATGTCAATAATATTTTGGTGCACTTGGTTAACGGGTGGTGCCTCAAGAACTATAGAAATTATATTAGTTTGAGTGGATCTAATGTGCTGGAGCTTAGTTGACGTTGTAGGTTCTAACATTGTGTTTCGGCGTTGGATATTGCCTCGCTACCTGTTACTTCGATGACTGCAGGCCTTGATGCCATTATTGCAACTAGAGCGTGTTCACAATATCGTGAAGGAAGTAGTGTGCTGATAGTCCTCCTTGAGCTTAGTAACCCCCAAGAGAATATTTTCGGTTCTTAAATGTTAAAGCAACTTTTATACTGGAAGGATATCACTATTTAGCCGATCATGCTCATTTTATTGAGCGTAAAGGTAAATTAAATAGTTGTAGGGCCAAGGGAGGCCTGATGGAGGCTTGATGGAAGCCTGATGGATGCCTAACTGACATCGTAACTAGTAGCTTTGTGAATAGTCGGTACCTGTAGCTTTATCCTTATTCGTACTATATGAGCCACAAAGCCTCGTAATGTGGTCCGTGCGGAAAGAGATCAATACAAACAAGGCTGGATGCTTATTTCGGTCTTTACTGTATTACTATTTCATTTCATTTCATTTGTTTATTACGCCCGGTGGAAAGTCCAAAAGGGCAACTATGAACCTATGGCACGTGTACATTCTGAAGCTCAGCTTTTGTCTCATTGAAGCCCATGAGTCCTTGTCATCCAGTTTCTGCTCTTACAATCTGTTCCCTTGCTTCGCTACGGTTTCTCGTGTTTTATCATTCTTCACAGCGGGCTAGCTTGGAGCTTATTCCCCAAGTGTTCAGGATCCTATCTACGGCAGCTGAAGCGGCGTCTGCTGTCTCTAGCACGAGGTGTTAATGGGAGTTGGGCGGTGAGTTAGTAATTGGTGCGTGGGTGTTATAGTTTGCGTATGTTACTTCAAATTGGGTTTAATCCATCTGGCTTATTTTCGTTTTTATTGGTTCCCTGCTCCATCATAGTTTCCGCCGTTATGCCAGACTTATACTAACACTATAGATAACCAATTCGTCACAATAACATGGAATCATGATACCAGTTACTAGTTAGATATCCACAACCATAATGACTCCCTCCCTATTAGACTGTATCATATTGACAATAGCTGCAGGAAACGAATTCGTACCAGCTAGGACGCCAGCCTCGAATTGAGAAATAGCCTGTTTCAACAAAGCACCCGTAGTGTAGGCCCAGTCTGTGGGTAGGAGAGGTTGATTTGTGTTAATGCCAAATATTCCAGAAACACCCCGGTTGTTCTCAGAAAGCTCATCCTCCGCCGCTTTGACCATGTTGACCTTTGCAACACCTGAGGGGAGGAGAACAGATATAATAGTAGTGTCAAAATTAAGGCCGATCTGTGAGTTTATGCATACAGCAGTAGAATAACCGGCATATGAAAGGGCCCAGAGTCCACCCTCAAGAAAAAGTTGCACATTTTGTTGATTAACATTACCGAAGTCGTTAATAGTGCGTGCAACGTCAGAGGGAGTAGTTGGCCAGTTGAGAGTAGTAACGCGAGCGTCAATTGCTGTTTGGCCACTTTGCGGGGTTTGGAACCGAACATAGCAGTCATTAAAGTTCACTCCCAAGAGCGCATTGGCTAGCAGAGGCAAGGATAGTGCAACCCAAAAAGACAGTAGGTTCCGGTTAAAAAAGTGCATGTTGACGTAGGCGGCAGATAACGTACCAAACATTAAGATAAAATAGAGAAGATACAGACTCTTTTAGGAACATTAATATAGAAAACGTCCTGCAGAAGCAAGGAGGATACTATTATACCTTTAGAGTTTTAAATGCACTAATTTCTTACATAGTTTGAACCTATTGAAACTACTCGTATACGACCGCTATAATATCTGAATATTTGAAAAATTCAAAAGAGCCTGCAAATCAGCACTAATTTCTTACATAGTTTGAACCTATTGAAACTATACGACCGCTATAATATCTGAATATTGAAAAACATTTATGCGCTAGGCGCACTGACATTAACCTCCACCTTGTATTTTTTTATATCCAGTTTTCGATGGAGCTATTGCTTATATAACCGCTTTATTTTATTAACTGAAACGGCTCTGCCTTTAGAGATAAGACATTTTCTTAATCTTAACTTAAATAATCTATACTGTAATAGTTTTAATCAATAGTCTTACACATAATTATTTCACTACATTTTATTTAATAGAAAGCGAAAATATATAAGGCTAGAATTAAGGGCACTCTGAGTTATTTTTAAGCACTAGCTTCATGTTCTAGACCTATATCCTAATTCATTAGCTATTTTTCTCCGGCATTTTCATGCCGCTGATGTAAGATAGTCTGTTATTCTGTTATGTGTAGCATGAAACTGGGGCGCTGGGCTGTGAAAGATTGTTAGCATGGGTGGAGGTGATATGATGGACGTCGGTTATGAGATGAGATAGAAAAACAGGAGGAAGAGGAAGATGAGAGAGGAGATGAAGGGGTGGAGGGGAGAAGAAGGTGTGCAGGGGGCAACGATGCTGTGTAAACGAACAAGACTGCTTTGCGCGCGCATCCTCTCGATGCCCTTGCGTAGTATCTTCTCGAGGCTGCGCCGCGATTTCCGCCTCTTTTTTAAATCGGGGCAGTCGATTCCCGCTTCGATCATGGACAAGTCTCCAATGGCTCGCATCTGGCAACCGACAAAATCTGCACATTGCCTACCTATCTACAGACCCAGCCGAAATGAGTGTCTGCTTTCTTACTTATAGTAGATTGTTAAAGAGGGCCAATTTTGGATTAGGTATGGCTAATACAGTGCCAATATTCATTTTGCACACTCATATAATATAGCTCTAAAGAAAAGCAGAGCCACTGATCCCCAACTTTAACAGCCATTTTTAATCTACCTTATAACTATTATTTAAATATTTAACACCTAAATAGGTTTTGCATAACGCTAAGGATTACTATATTTTTAGACAGTAATATAAGATTATTTTAATTCCTCTTTATTTAATTTCATCTTAGATACACTACCTTCTTAAGACCTGCAAATGCCTACTACTGTCTAAAATGTATTAATTAGCAATAGGTTACAGCCATATGTCTATAATATATGCAGGTCAGTTAATACATTTTGCCTTACCATTTTTGCAATTATAAAAGCGCATAAAAATGCATAAAATCTCAGCAGGTTTAAGCATATAAAGCATTATCAGTGCTAGGTGCTTGGCACAGTACTAGAAGTTAAGTGCTGCGCCAGATGCTCTGGTTTCTATTACAGGCACTGCATTGCCTTTATATCATCTACATCCTCTTTAATTTAAGTCAAGATTGTTGGCCACTATAGATAGTAAGATAGCTGACAGCAGCAAGTGGCTGTATAATTACAATAAGTTTAACTACTTAACTCCTGCCCCTCTATCTAGCTCTAGTGGTTCGCCACCTTTAAGTCAGCAAGGATAAGGCAGACGAAGGCGCATAAATCTTAATAGCCAAAGCTAAAGTCAAGTGCTAGATAAAGCCCCTCTATTTAAGTGTCAGCTATACATTATTATATAAATGCTTTATAAAAAAAAGATAAGATATAATAAGCTTATTAAAGACATAGTATAGAATGTCAACTGCTACTTAAGCATGTTTTAGGAGACCAGTTTTAAGTTTAAAATCAATGCAATTGTTAAAGAGAAGAAGTTGACTGATACTTATAAGCCAGATAAGACTTAAATTATTATTTTTATAAATGCAAGGGGAGTTAAAGACATAACTATGCAGTCTCTAGGACTTAATATTAATTAAAGCAGACTAAATTAGTAAATTAATAGCTGGTTAAACTTAATCAATGGTAAAAAGAAGCTGACTATTTATATTGCATTTATTTTTAAAGAAAATAGCTAGCTGATACTGGCAAGAACTAACTGGTAAGGCTAGAGCGCTATAAACGCTTAGCTAAATAAGCAAGCTGCTATCTATAATAATCAAGACGCTATAGATGAAATTCCGCTTTAAGAATAAGTATATAATTTATTAAAATGCCTAAGAGCAAGGTGCAACATCAGGCCATACTGCTGGCGCAACCCAGCCACTGGCATATGCCATGCTGTACTGACTAATATTTTAATAAATCTAGTCCAGTATGCTAAAAGAGGTAGTAAGATTAAGGAGCATAGTAACATTTTTAAACATTACTAAAATAAAATATTAAACCCACCAAGCAAGAAGAAACAGGTCAAAGGGCCCTAGATTAATATCACTAATGTAATGCCTGGGGCTGAGACAGCGCCGCCTTTAAATAGGCTTAAAATTGCAGGTCGCAGAGACAAAGCCATAAAGCATTACCATAATTGGCACTGCAAACAGGTAGATAATCTAGATTAAAAGAAAGAGTTCTATGCTATTGCTAGGCTTACATTCCAAGCACATCTTCCTCTTAATTAGCTGTTTAAGGCGCAAGATAAAGAGATTAAATTTTTCATTTTACATAAGATACTGCAAGGCATAGCACATCAGTAGGTAAGCATAGTAGACTAATGCAAAGAGTTAAAGAAAAAGTAGTAAATAAACTTATCAGCAAGACCGATAGCAGCTTAAATACTTATTAAAATTATATAAGTAATAGAAATACTAGACAACCTTCTTTATAGTTTATTTACTGTATTTGCTTATAATATTAATCTTTAGTAATAAAATATTATAGTAATTTCGCCAGTGCAATTTACATAGTTATAGTATTAAGTTTTCTCTTTATTGCATTATATTAATACATGCCTATCTACATCTATTAATTATAAATTAGATTATATAAGTGCAAGCAAAGGCAATATAATAACAGTAAAAAGAGATAGACTTATATTAATATTGGCTTTGCTTTATATACTTAATTTAATTTATTTACATAGGCCTTCTTCAAGCTCTTAATAGCAAATAACTCTTAAGATATATTTACAATCCCCTTATAGATACTTTATTATAATGCCAGAATGACAGAAATAACCTTTAGCGCTCTTGCACTTTACACCTACTTAACTTATATATTACTTAAAGAAGCGACTAAATAGCAGCCTTTTAATATCACAAGAGTACCATTCTTTTCTTATAAAACATTTTACCTCCTTAAAGTATTCCTCTATAAGGTTTAAGTTAGGCAAATATAATAAGAGCAAGAGAAGCTTAACTCCAGCAGCTAAACAAAGCTCCTTTAGTTTCCATTCTTTATAAAAGCTTGCATTATCTATTACAAGAACAGACTTAAGCTGCAGAAACGTTTTATAATGGCAAAGCAATTGCTTAATAAAATCTTTAAATATAATATAATTAATTAAGCCTTAAAAAACATAAGACAGTATAATTCTATCTTAGGCATAAGCTAAGATAAACTAATGCCTAGCCTTGCATTTAAACTCTGCGACAGTTACTGGCATAGTTCTTATAAAAGCCTATCCTTTTTATTGCTATACTATTAAAGAATTACACCTTAACTTATTAATAAAGATTAAATAATATAATTTATATTTGAAAAGCTTGTAGTGGTATAAGTGCTGCAGCATTAATTTCCTTTGCTTTACAACATAATATAATACCTTTTTAAACCACCTAATCAATTGCAAGGCTTAAGTGATGCTACTAGGCAATACCTTTATATTAAATTTATTTTAAAAATACAACACTATTTCTTTATAATACATCTATAATTCTTTTTTTAGCTTATTGCATAATGCATCTTGCATACATGCTATAATGCTTAAATAGCAACCGGTCTTATTTAGCAGCAGTCAGGTGGTTTTAAATCGATATATAGTTAAGCAGATTTAGCAAATAGTGCGCTTGCTGCATTTAGCCTTTCTAGCTATTTTATAAGTTAATTTCTTAGTTAGAAGTAAAGCTTAAATATGCCTATATTTAATGCTAGTTAACTGCTGTGCCATTAATTTACTTTAAAATAAGCCTTTCTTGGCTATAGTTTAAAGGATCAAGAAACGACCATAACAGCAGCAAGAGTACAACAGGCTGCATGTTGGAGGGGTTGTAATATAGAGGGGTAGTAGGGCAGAGATGGTTCTTGCATATATAACCAACATTATAACAACTAATAGGTACATTAAGCTTACAGTAAGAAAACAGTATAAGCCACATGTGGCGGAATTAGCCTATGCTTAAAGAAAATTTAGTAAAACTAAAAAGCGGACACTTGTTTCGGTCGACCCTGTATTGCTTATGTTTGTTTGTTTGTTTGTTTGTTTTATTATTATCGTCCACTAAGTAAGCTAGTTACATAAATCCACATCTGGGCAATAGGACGGTAGGAGCCGCAGTTTCAGACCCGCGTTCGCTACGTTTTGTTGATACAAAGGAGAAGGGGTTTGGGGGTTTTAATCAATCTAAGTCTGGAGGGACGTCGCTGTATAGGCTGGCATCCTCCAGTAATTTCTGAAAGGCCTTGTATCCCTTGGAGCCTAATATGTATTGAGTGAGTGTTTCCCGCTCCTTGATGGAGCTGTCTGGCTGTTCCGGCAGGAAGGGCTTGACCATCCTGCATTCCATGAAGTGCCCTTGTGTTCTTGGCTCGCCGCATTTGCAATGCGGGGAGGCGTCGTGCCCGAATCTCTCGTGGTATTCCACGAAGGGTCCATGTCCGGATCGTTCTGAAATGAGCCTGTAGAGTGTCGTACGGGGGAGTTGTAGCTCTGGCGGGTTGGCTGGGGCGTCGAGACGCCACTTCTTGTAGCCCGCGGGGTTTGGATACCAAAAACTTTCCCTGTATTGCTTATAATTTTATTACTAAATTTTTATTATTATTATTGCTGGAATATATTTACGTATAGTTTTTCTTTTATCTAAAGTTAGTTTTGGAGTGATATAATGTGTATAAGCTGCTAGCCTGGTTGCGAGAAGTGCGCTTGTACTAGTTATCTTCTTTTTCTTTTAAGATCCCTAACTAATGCATCTATATATCAATAGAACTGTTAAGTGCTGATGAGAAATACTAATTTGTGAAAGAAAGCTCTGCAAGGAGTTAGTTTAAATCCAGTTTGGTTGTGGATTGCTATTTAGGGGCTCTATTTAGATAGGCATAATGACCTTTTGCAGTTTACTGTGGCTAATAATGGAGACTAGAGTTCCTGCTGAATCTAGATTCGTGACAAAGATCTATTGGTTCGGATATACACCTGCCGCGCCTTAGCTAGCGGGGCCTTATGAGATCCCACCCCAGAAGCTAGACCTTAATTAAGTCAAGAGGCTATTAGAGATGACTGTATGAACCATTTATCGGACTTTGCCCGAGAGGAGTGTTTCACAATAGGAAATGTTCAATATTGGTCCTCATAATAAAGCAATGAAATTTTTATTCTGTCTAGGAAGTTGGGTTGGTTTGAGTAAGCCCTAAACTTGAATAAAATTTTCTCTCAATAGAGTCCCCAGGTAAGATCAAAGTGAATTGCCGGGAGTGACTATTAGCGGCTGGTTAATATATTATCCGTGGATAGTTCATTCCGACTGTAAGACTTATTTAATAGAGAGAAAAGACAGACTCAAGATATATACTTCTTATTCAACTCTTAACAGCAATTGCATTTATACACCTTTAGTTAATATCATCTAACAGCCAGCTAGGATTCCCCCTCGCTATATCCTTTTGTTAAACCTTTTCTTTTTTTGATCCCTTTCACTTCTGCTGTCACTATGCGCTACAAGCCGCAAGCCCTAATATGGGCGTTGTTGGCTCGCCATGTGGCTGCATTCAATACTGCAAAGAACGCCTCGGATGCCTTCAATTCTGCTCTACAGGCTTGCCCGGCGGCCTGCGATGGTACTCCCGGGAACTGGACAGTATATACATCGCTGCAACGTCTTGAAGTATGCACGGAGCCTATGCTCCTCGACTTTGCCATCTACAACCCACTGGACAACCCAAACACCTCTACCAAGCTTAGGACTTGCACCGCTGGCGATGCTAAAGACACTCGCAACGGTCTTCTCCTAGGCTCTAAAACAAAGCCCCATAAGCGGGGCATTAAGTATACGTTTAAGAAAAATACCTGCACAACTGCAACCGAGTCTAAGGTCGACTTTAACTTGGCTGTAAGCGGCGATCAGGGACAAGCTGGCGCCAATAACCTTCAAGCCGCTATTTATAATTTACAAAACTACATGCTGGAGGCCGTGCATTGCAGCACTAAATTCCTCATCGGATACAGCCAGGGAGCTGTAGTCGCTGTATACACCGGTTCAGCTATTGACAATAGCCAAACCATACCTTCTGTATTGCAACACATTGAGAAGAAGTTCCACGGTGCATCCCCCTCGAGTGCCATCATCGAACTTTGCGGTGAGGATCGCAACGCTGACTACACTTTTGGTGTTGCCATTGATACCACTGGTGACATTGCTGCTGTGCAGAAAGCAGTTGTCTCTTGGTCTAACGGAACTTGTTTTGGTGGAAACTCTAGCAGCAAGCTCTCCGCTGTCAGCATCTTTGAAGCTCCTCTAATCCCCGTTGTCCAGAATTTTACAACCAGTGGAAAGTCTGTCCGTGGCCTCGAGGCTCGTGGTGACTGCACCACTGTTACTGTTGTCTCCGGAGACTCTTGCGGCTCATTGGCTTCCAAGTGTGGTATCTCTGCTCTGAGCTTGTCCCAATTTAACCCTTCTCCTACGTTCTGCTCTACTTTACAGCCTGGACAGAGCATCTGCTGTACTACTGGCACACTTCCAGACCTAACTCCTCAGCCGAATGCTGATGGCAGTTGTGCGACGTATAACGTTCAGTCGGGTGATTCATGTTCAGAGATTGCCGCCGCGAACAGCTTGACTGCCGCCCAGCTTGAGGCTTTTAACGATGGAACTACTTGGGGTTGGAATGGTTGCAATGACCTGGCGGCTGGTATTAACATTTGCTTGAGTATGGGTAGTCCTCCTTTGCCCGCTTCTATCCCAAACGCTCTTTGTGGTCCTGTTGTCCCTGGAAGTGCTGCTCCTACAGCTGGCCAGTCAGTGGCAAGCTTAAACCCCTGCCCTCTTAACAGCTGCTGTGATATTTGGGGTCAGTGTGGTATTACACCTGAATTCTGTACTGCCTCTGTGGGACCAACCGGTAACCCTGGCACTGCTCCTCCTGGAGTAAATGGATGTATATCCAATTGCGGCACAAATATCACGAACAAGTGAGTCTTTATCTCTATTAGAATTGGAATATGTGACTAATGGAACATTCAAACTTAGTGGTGCTGGTCCTAGCAGCTTTATGAAGGTTACTTACTATGAAACATTTAACTGGGACCGCCCCTGCCTGCATTATAATGCCGCCGATCTCGGTAGCACCGACTATACTCACGCTCACTGGGGATTTGCTAGCGTTGACAGTAACTTCAACATTGTTGTCAACGACACCTTTAACCAGCTTCCTGACTTCCTGTCACTTCCTCAGAAGAAGATTGTGTCCTTCGGTGGCTGGGGTTTCTCCACCGATCCCACTACTTTTGAAATCCTTCGCAACGCAATGGACCCTGACAATGTCAATACCTTTGTTGACAATATTGCTGCTTACATCCAGAATGATTGGGATGGTGTTGATATCGACTGGGAGTATCCTGGGGCACCTGACATTCCTGGCATCCCCCCTGGATTACCATCTGACGGTCCTAACTATCTGGATTTCTTAACTAAACTTCGCTCTGCTCTTGGTTCTTCTAAAACTATTTCTATCGCTGCTCCCGCTTCATACTGGTACCTTCAGGCATTCCCTATTGCCGATATGGCGGAGCAGGTTGATTATATTGTCTATATGACTTATGATCTTCACGGTCAATGGGATTATGGCAACCAGTTCTCTCAGGATGGTTGCCTTGCTGGAGACTGCCTGCGCAGTCACGTTAATTTAACCGAGACGACATACGCTCTTGCTATGATTACTAAAGCCGGTGTACCAAGTAACAAGATCAATGTTGGTGTCTCTAGTTACGGCCGTTCATTCGGACTTACCGACACAGCTGCATGCGAGAGTTCTTTAACTAATGCTGCTTGCACGTTTGTTGGTCCAGACTCTGGAGCCACTCCTGGCGAATGTACAGTAACAGCTGGCTACATCTCCAACGCCGAGATTGACGAGTTTTTGAATAGCGGTAGCTCGCAATACGTTTTTGATGGGCCTAGTGATTCCGATACAATGTTCTATGGCAATAGCTGGGTGGCTTGGATGTCTGATCTTACCAAGAGCACGCGTATCAGCTTGTATAAGAGCCTGAACATGGGAGGAACTGCGGACTGGGCTGTTGATCTACAGCAGTTCACTGATGATGAAGCAAACCCCAATGGCAGCGGCAACGACGGCGGCGTTATTCATTATCCTCCATCTATCTGGCAGGATGGTACTCCCTCAGTCACATGTGATGACTGCACTATCGTGCTGCCACCATCACCTCTTCCGACTCCCATTGTAGTAACATACACAGTAACCACATCTGTTCTCGTGTCTCAGCCTGGCACAACCTCCACGCTGCCAACTACATTCACCTTGCCACCATTCACAATCTCCTCAGTCCCCTTCTGGCCTATAACCATTCAATCTGGGGCCTCGCAGACGACCTTCACACCATTACAGAGCATCATGCCACCTTCAACCGTAATTTCTCTCCCTAGCGATACCATTATCGCGCCCCCGCGCAGCGGCACTTATCAAGCCATCCCAACCTTCGCCACCCCAACAACTGCCCCTGGGCCTCAGCCTTCCGATACAGTCCAAGACTGTTCTCAGTGGTATCAAGATGTTTCTGGCGATACCTGCGCTAGCATCGCACAGAAATTTGGCATATCTCAGAACAATTTCATCCAGTTGAACCCAAGCCTTGCGTCGTCATGCAGTCTTATTGTGGGTGACTGGTATTGTAAGCTCGTTCCCTCCCCTTAACACCTCTCCTAATCCTCTATATGTCGCTGCTATCAACGCTTCATGTTGCTGATAAAAGTAAATTCTCAGGCGTCCAAGAGGCCACCAACGGCACCGTCGTTTGGCTCACGCCCCCCACCTTTGCCACAACTTCTAACACACAGACAATACAACCACCACCTACGCAATCTATTCCAGTCCCGCCCATCCCTCCCGTTATATTCTTTCCGCCACCTGGACCCCCCCCCCCTCCTCCAGTTTGTATCACAGGCTGTGGTATCGCGACCTGTCTCATCTTTGGGTGTGATGGTGGTTGTGGTGAATTTGGCTGCGACGGAGGTTGTGGAATTGGCTTTTGTGGCGGTGGATGTTCTCCTGGTGCATGTGGACCGGGATGTGGTGATGGTAAGAAACCTTTTGCCCAGTCAATCTTTCAAATATTAACCCGTATGGCTAGGAGCTTGTTCTATCATTAATGGCGGCGGCGGCACCTTCCCACCCCCAGGTCCTCCGCCTCCCATTGCAACGGGTGGTGTATTCGTGCCACCGACTCTGCCCTGTAGCGCTTTGACTGGAGTCCCAATCATTCCGCCTCCTTTCAATCTGCCAGCTGATGCTGGTCCTCAGTCTGGCCCGGGAGACGCTATTTCCAATGACTTTGATGACGATGGCAATGGCAACCCACCTACTACAACACCCCCTCCAACAGGGACAGCTAGCCCTCCAACAGCCATCACAATAACTTCTAATGGCATGGTGTGTACTCTCATTTCAGGATCAAACGATCCTCTATGTACTCCCTTAAGTACGCCAACACCAAATCCATCTGGAACGAATGTGGTACGTCTTCTAAATTGCTCTAATGATATAATATATCTTAACGGAATCTTATGGGTATAGCACGTCAACGAGGGTTGTGTCCTCATTAATAGCAGCCCGCGGTGTAGTCGTGATTCAGGTCCCATCTCTGAAGTTTACTCAAGCTTTTATAGTATGTGGTATTATTATTTTTCTAAATATATATAGCGATACTGCGTTTTATGGTAAAGAAGACAATGGCTAACCGTAGCTCTTAGACGTTGCGTCGACTCCGGGTCAAGCATCCAGTACTATATTAATTCTCTATGGCTATAACTCTTCCGATCCTTATTCTCTTCAACAGACAGCAACCTGCCAAATGAATGCAATTTGGCCTTCTAACTTTGGCGATGTATTCCTCGGAGCGGACGGATTTCTATATGATGCTAGTGGTGCTCAAATCGCAGATCAGCATTGTTCTGCACCAGATCCCAATAACAACGGTCCCGCCGTTAACCCATACAGAGACCCTCGACCTGCTGGATCGTGTCAGCGACAAGATGACATCATCGCTATTGGGTTTACTATTTTAACAAAAGACTGGATTACCGATGGAGGCGCCGCATTGAAGACACAAGTAGAGGGCTGTGGCCTTGTAACTCAGTGGGATGCCGGGTCAGATAACGAGATTGAACAAGATGGATCGGACGCTAATATTGGAAACTTTGAGGCCGATTTTGGAGTCACCTTTGCTCTGCCGATCACATTTAAAGCAGGCTGTGTTGGAAGAGCGATGGTCAGTGCTGGTGCACCACCGGGTTTCTATTGCTAAAAATTATATTGAATATTATTACTATTTATAGACTGATTATTATATATAGTTTCTCTGGAAGTTAATCTTTTAAGTTGAATTCATTGTTATTAAGGGTGATAAGTAAGACTGTATTATGTTAAGTTAATATAACTGCTAGTTATAAGTAAAAGTGGTACTGTTATATGTGACGAACCGGGTCCTATATGTTAGTACAGGGTAGCTTTCCAAGGGACAAACTGTGACGAACCGTGTTCCTATAGGTTAGTAACACAGCGGATTCTCCAAGGGACAAACCTTTATCGTACTAGGTTTATGTTGGCGGATGGGCTTAGTAGGTCATAGGCAATGTATCACAATAATAGTC
>JARFTM010000368.1:0-18401 GCA_030278935.1 Trichoderma polysporum | reverse complement strand
ATCTTATTAAATTAATAAGCTTATAAAACATTTATAATATTATTAATTAACTTATATAAAAATAATAGCCTGCATTTTATTGCAGCTTGCTATAGGCATAAATCTATAAGAATATTATTAACTTATACTTAAAAGATTATTGCTAGCTTTTTTTAATATTAATATTAATCTAAAGCTATTTATAAAGGTTAAAAAATATAGCCTTTATTATGTAAAATAGATTAATAAAGAATATATTTAATAATGCAAAAAGCTTATTGCAATATATCTATAACTTAATAAAGGTAGCTCTTTAAAGAAGAGCTTTTTAACCATTAATAAGTTATGCTAGCCTAGACTATTTTATTAATTAAATAAAGCTATTAATATATATTAATATAAAAATAGCTATATATAAGTTTTTTTTATTATTATTATTTTAAAGCATAAGGTCTTTATTAAATGCATTTTTAATAATAAAGCTAATTATTAATAATATTTTAAAGTTTAATAAAAACCTAAGATAATTAGCTAGATAATAGCTAATTAGCTATATAAAGGCAATCCCTTTATATAGTTATTTAGCAATTATTAAAGTAGTTTAATAAAATTTATTAAATATTTTTAATAATTTATTTACTTTTAGTATATTATATAGCCTTAGCTAGTATAGTATATTAAAAGCAGGGATGTTAAAGTTTTATTTTACGTAGAGTCATTTAACTTAATTTTATATAAAAAACCCTTACTAAATTAGGTATAGTGACTTTTTTATGCATCTAAATCAGCAAGCTGGTTGCTAACTAGATGAGTTGGATCAGGGCCTAAAGTACGCATATATATTCCACATTTGTTCGCATATGTATGTCCTATCAAATGTAGAGCCTATTCTCCAAAGCGTACACTGCGCTATCATTGGCTTGAATGCAAGTCAAAAGAAAACCATCTACTCCGTATTGGGAGCACTAAACCCATCTCTTTACCCTACCGCACATAGCTAATCGGATATCACTTCTCCGGACGGATATTGGAACCTCCGAAATCCATTGTGGTCCACTTGCTGCAGCCACACGTGCCAGTACGGAGTACCTATTCATGTATGCAGAAACCAACTCGGCCCATCACTAGTGGTACACACTAATTACTTTTTACCACACTTACACACCTTCTCAAACATGTCACAATACAACGTATGAGAGCCGCGATGCGCTTCAATACCCGTCTTGGAGATTTTATTTTTTTTGTTAAAAAAAGAACTTAACATCAAATGCTCGCGCGATTGCCGTTTGCCCCGCTCCGACATCGTCGGTATCGTTAAGAATGTCCATCAATAATGCTTACCAGTAGCTATAATCACAGCACAATTTTTCATCATCGTGAGGATGAATGAGGCAGCAGTTAAATAGCTATATATCTCACTAAAGTCACTGGATAGTCCCAAACCAAGTTATCTATATTAATTTATAAAGACAGGTTTGTTATATACCAGTTTTAAAGCCGAAGTTATTGCAGTACAAATAACATAACCTTAGCATTTTTTAGCGTTATAGTTTTAAGATAGCATTTTGACTTTAGCCTTCCTTATTTATTCCAACTTGTTCCCATTTAAGGGATATACCGCTCCTTATTCCAGTCAATAAAATCCATAGAAAGATGAAACGCTTAGGCTGCCACTCAACTAAATGGTTATTTGAACGATAATACACAACCCAGTTTTGGTAACCCATAAAGATGTTTCTGCTAGTTCTACCACATTTCAGCCGTCCAGGGTTGTCGTCGAATCTTTACGAAGAGCTGCACGCCGACACAGATCTAAGTGTAAAACGTTTTCCCATATTCTCCATTGATGAAGCTGCAAAACTACCGCTATCGAAGTACCCAAATATTAACTGTTGCCAGATGCCTTGATTGCAATTCGATTTTCGAAATTCTCGGCTCTAGTTCATCTTTAAAGATCAAATGCCACTGATTTTCTCGCTATTATGCCACCATACCTCTGGCCGCCTCAGAACTCGTTTGATCACCAAGGTCGTCGCGGTAGCTTCATAAGACGTGACGACCGTTATTGATCTTCAAAGAAGGGTATCTATCAAACTACTAGCTACGACCTTTTCAATTGTTCCATAGGCGAAGATCTTACGACTAGAGAGCCGTCTGTTAGCTACTTGGTTGAGTCTAACATGCCATCTGATAATCTTGAATGTAGTACTGCTACCAACGCCCCGTGCCTCCGAACGCTGAGTCTAGCCTAAACACTGTCTAATATAAAGTCAACAGCGGCTTCAGCATGTGCTAAGCTGGTGTCGATGATGGGTACTGGACTGTCCTCCTCTTGTACAAGCATCCCAAATTCCGTGCACCCAAGAATAATCGCCTCCGCACCATTTGCAACTAGATCTGCCATCGCTGCCTTGAACTTTATCCGAGTTTCTGGAAGGAAGATATTTCTGGCTAGCTCCTGGTAAAGCGCATTGTGAACATTGTTCTCGTGCTCTGCATGAGCAACCAAGACCTTAAGACCGTACTTCTGTTCCAGACGGCCGACAAAATATGTACCTTTCATGGTGTAACGACTACCTAGTAGCCCAACGGTGGTGCAACCATGGTCAAGAACCTTTCTGGCGGCGGCATCGACAATGTGAATCATTGGGAGATCTACATTCTTGATTATGTAGTCGTCTGCAGTGTGGACTGTGTTACACGCCAACAAAAAGGCATCAGCTCCGGCCGCTTTGAGCTTGTTGGCCTCAGCAGCAAGCATACTTCCAACTTCATCCCATCGACCCTTAGCCTGTGCCGCTTCTATCAGTGCAAAGTCTGTCTGGACTATGACGAGATTTGGTGTATGAAGGCCATTATTTCCCGTCCGCTCTTTAAAATATTCGTGGATAGCCTTATAATACACCAAAGTGCTCGGCCAAGCAATTCCGCCAACAATGCCAATCGTCTTCATTATAACTAAACAGTTAGTATAGCACTTTGACATAACTTCAGGGGTTATCCAGACGTACGGTTGTAATAAACTGGCCCAGCAACACTGAATTGGGTATTTTGCGGGCTTCGGTAATATTAATTACAAACAGTGAGGCCGTAGTGGAGGACAAGATCAAGATTGAAGATTCAAAGCCGGTCTTTCTGCGACACCGAAAGATCTAAAAGCAACATTACCAACGTTTGCATTTAGGTCAATAGGAATTATAGATGTTCGGTTGATGGAGCTATATTAGCGACAGTGCCGAGAAGTCCATTTGTCACGCCAGCCGGTGATATAGAGTGGACCGGCAGAAAGAGGAGTAAGCCCTCCTGACTTATAGCAAAATTCCAATTACCGAAACCCGGAGTCGCTTGTGTAAGTCCGATTAACTACAATGTACGGAGTATCCAAGCTGATATATCCAATAGTTTAACATACATTGCATGTCCGTGACGTTATACAAACATGGGCGCATAAATACTTCCACGAATAATCGTGGCTCACTAAGTTGCTAGACGCACAGGTTTCTTAGCCTGCAGAATGTACGCAATTCGCTCTACGTGCCTAATGGACTTAATCCCATCTTGGCCTAGAAACGCTACAGTACATGGCCTCTGAATTACAGTTCCAGTAAGCATATAACCAAAAAAAATTGGATCTTGATTAAATACTCCGCTATATTCTCGTAATCCATAGTGTAGGATGGCTTTGCCAGTAATTGTAGTCCTGGAAACAATCACTCAATTCTGTCTCGTCTGTAAAGACGACCAATGTGAGAGAGATCCAAGTCACCTGTGGCTACCGAATCCACTACAACACCACACTGGGCTGCAAACGAGGTATCCGATTCCACTCAGGCGTTAACTTATATTTCTTCAAGTTTTTGAGGTTCGATCAGACCTTCAAAACTATATTGACGGGATTATTTTTGTGAGATTGAAATGGGGGTGCAGACTTTAACTCCAAAAGAAAATCCGATTAGCTAAATTAGACAGGTCTGACGGACTTACATGGACGGGTTGAGCAAATACATTGACATCAACATTGACATTCCCGGTGATGTTTTCATTGCGTTGAGCCGAGGTTAAAAAAATAGCTGCATAGGGGTGCGTGTAATAAATTACAACATATATAGAAGAACAAAATAGAGCTGGGTGCGAAACAGAAAATGCCCCTTGATACTAAGTCATACCATGTCCGTTGTGGGTACCATCGGCTTCTGAACATCCGCTCCTACGTCCGACAGTCGTTGGATCCGGACATTGGATTCTCTTACTTTAAATAGGGCGGCGGAGAAGATTGGAACGTTGGAAGCGGCATCGAAATATTTAGGAAAACATTATAGATTGAACCCGTACCGCACTAGGCCTTTCAACTCAAAGACAAACTTCGGCGACGTCGTCCCCTCAGCCCCAAATTTCACCATGCTCGACCAAGCAATCAGTTCACCGGATGACATTAGAGCAATGTTCGCATTGGCTCTGTCTGAAATGTACCGACGAGAAGTACCTCAATACGGGGCACTCTTGGAGCTGGTCTCGGAAATCAATCACCGAAATAAGAGAGGGCTAGAGGATGGTGCACAGCAGCGTATTGAGATAGAGCGTCATGGGGCAATCCGCCTAGGCACAGTCTCTCCGCTCACGGGCAATGGAGATCCTTGCTAGACGCGACACCTTTACACGCCGATGTCTCGAACTAATCGAGGAACTGAATTTCTGCCAGTCCTGCTCCGCAGAAACGGCTCAAGAATTCGTCAAAGACGCTCTTGAGACCTTCCGCTGGCATAAGACCACAACTGTGGATGTGGAGACATATAAAGCTCTAAAAGCCGCACACCCTTTGGTCGCGGACGTCGTGTGCTTCAGGGGGCCACATGTCAACCATTTGACGCCTCGCGTGGTAGATATTGAAGCTGCGCAGATTAATATGAAAAGGTATGGTCTGCAAGCCAAGGAACAAATTGAAGGTCCACCACCACGGCTACACCCAATCCTGTTACGGCAGACCAGCTTTCTTGCTCTCAAGGAAGAAATCGCATTTTCTGATGGGGCCGAGGCAGGCGGAAAGCATAAAGCACGATTCGGGGAGATTGAGCAGCGAAGGATGGCATTGACACCGAAGGGTCGTCATCTCTATGACGATTTAATCTCTCGATCACGCCAGATTCTCACCCAAGACTCACCCGAGCACGAATTTGCAACAAAACAAGACATTGTAGCAGAATTCTTCAAAGAGTTTCCTGATGATCTACAGACATTTCGCCAGTTAGGACTGGCATATTTTACCTACAGCCTGGGAGAGGGTGCCACGAATGCTCTTGTCGACTCAAATGATATCGACAAGCTGGTTGATATTGGGGTTCTAAAAGTGGAGCCCATCACTTATGAGGATTTATTACCTGTCAGCGCAGCAGGCATCTTCCACTCAAATCTCGGCGCGAATGGTGGCACAAGTTACTCGGCGACTGCAGATCAGAGTTTATTTGAGAAAGCCCTTGGATGCCCTGTCAAAAATGAATTCGAACTCTACCGGAAAATGCAGGAAGAATCACTTGCAAAGTGTTTGATGCGCCTTATGGCGTCTCAAGATGGACAGAACGGGATTTTGATCTGACCGTGGTAGACCATGAGAGTAATGTGTCTTCCGTATTTTCATATTCTAGTTCATCTGTCAAAAATTATAATGCTGAGGGTTTTATTTAATATGGTTATGCTTGATAGATGCGACCAATGTGTTCGGAATTAAACTCCGCGTAGTCTCTGCCATACTATGAGGTAGAATGGTGGGAGTCTGGAGAAGGGATATTCAGTACATTCCTTTATATTGATATCTCAAAATTGGTGCAACCTATCCTGCCTCTGACTCCACCATCTCTTCGGAGTTTGAGCTAAATTTAGGGTGGAATATACTTCTCGCAAACTCTTCATAGGCGGCACCGCGTGCAACTTTTCATTCGCTTGTTCATCCAACTGGATCTGGAATAAAGTTGCTGCTCCTACAGCCGCAAAAATAAATGCTCTCCGCCGTCCACTACATATTGAGGAGACTGACAGTCTTGGAGCTATGTTCTCTGAGCCAGCTGGTTGTAAGAAGTAGAATTAACAAGAGCATCCAATCCAATAGCAAGCCAACCAGAAAGACGATTTCTACCATGCACAGCTCGACACTTAAAGCCTTGGTATGTCACTACCTAACAAAAAAAACTCCTCTATGTTCAAACACTTGACACGAATGCCATCCTGGCCACTAATGATAGTAAATCCAATGCATCCAATTCTGTTGCCTTGGCTCTCATAGGCCCTGATGTCATGGCCAACTCCAATGCAGTAGATATTCATGATATATCGGTAAACTTGATTGAGATTGTCTTAGATATCTGGATGCTACCTAGAGAGATTGGTTTTTAATTTGTTGCTCCTTCGTTGCATTTACCGGTACGTTGGTTTAGTTGCAGTCCGAATCTTTAATCTAAATCGCCGTCTAAACTTTGAGTGTTCTATACTGTTATGATCATACAGCTTTCTAAAGGAATGGGGCCTACAATGAAAGCATGGAACCTTGCTATAGAAGTTCAAATTAGTATTACGTCTAAAATTCTTCATCATGCCACAAAGTTCAAAATGCTAGGTACTTTATCCTCTTGGGAATATCGTTTACAGGCACTAAGACCGAGCTCGACCAATGTAAGAAGTTTCGTACTTGATCACATATATGAACATCTTAGTAACAAACCTACAGTATTGTAATTATTGCACCGACCATTGGTATTAAAAAAATACTTAGGCAATGCCCCAAGGCCCTTCTCACCCATCGCCACTTTTGACGTCGCAATAGCAGTTCAGGGTAATAGTAGTGAAGTATTCACCGTCACTACAGCCTTCACATCCCTCTCTGTTATTGGTCTGATCGTCGCCCTCCTCTTATGTCTTCTCTATTCTGTTCCATCTTTCTTCGACTGTCTGGGCTCTTTTTAGATAATTGAGGCTTTCACCAATAACAAGATAGAGAGTTTCAGAACGTCGTCCCCTTCAAAAGTATTCAACAGCGATATTGAACTTTTAGTTATAGCTCCTCAGCCTAAGCAGCAAGTTATCTAAGCGACAAACGTCTTTTCCGTATAACTAAGCAGCAGGAGCCAATATTGAAAAATCTTTAGTCTACTATAGCGCTCTCCATGTTGCCTATGATTACTGACATAGTCGGGTCTGGCAAATCCATGCGCCTTCTCGGTATTCTGAGTGAGCTGGAAGCTACTGGTGACCTACAAAGCTCTCTTGCTGATGCATCATTTTGTTCCCAACAGACCTGACTTATCAAGGCGTCCATTAAAAAAAAATATTGCCAGTCTACGAGGTGACGACCTCGATGACGACTGGTATCATACAGTCGTTGAAGTTTATGCTTTGGACAAAAATGTCAAGAAACTCCATTGGGGCGATAATACCATCGTTTAGATCGCACATCAATGATCTTTTGCCGTCGGCCGTGAAACGGGTTCTCTTCTCGTAAAACAAGACGATCATGTGTCTTCATTATGGGTAGTGGGGCTACATCCTGCAGTATGTTCTCTTTTGGGTGAGAAGGTAAAGTCTTAGGCGGTGATTGGTTGCAAGGGTATTTTCGATGAAAAAGAATGGGAAATTAGTGAGAAGGTAGGAATACAATGGGCAGCTAGCATGAATGTAATAATATAGAAGACTAGACTGTGTATAAATATGTGAGCAGAGGTTGTGAGTGCGTGACCCTAAGCAGTTGAAGCTTCTAGATGACCTAGAGGAACACTGTTTGCGACCAAATTTGACATGCTCTACGGAATACGACTCTACCTTCGAAGATTGCATATTCCAGGACTGCGGCACTGACTGATATTCTCATTGGTAGCTGTAACCAACTTTGTCTCCATCGCCCCGGTATCAAAACCCTAGATCTTGTCCAACAACAGTAAGCGGAATCAAACATATGCCGCGCCAATTGTAATGCCGGTGCATACAAGTATTGGGCCTAGAGCGTGTGAGAATACAATTATCTCTCTCAAGTTCTCTCTATTTACATCTGTCCTCTCTATAGACCTGTGCTCCAATTTGAACTGAAAGTTTTTCGGTTGGACGTTGAAGCCTATATTCAAGGCGTAAAACGGAGGCGTAATTTCCTGTCTTGCGTTATTCATTAGCTTTGAAAATTTGCAGTTTCATACCTCTATCTTAATTCGAAGGAAAGCGATCAGCACCGCCACATGCTGTCTAGGGCAGATTCGCCGACCAAACCGGAAACATGTGTAATTGGAGAAATTTGAGTACTGAGTCAGAGGCTCCCTGTAGGTTGGAAACTTGGGATAGAGCCACAGTTGCGGGTTAAAGCTCTCTGGGTCAAGATACTGCCCCAGGTTACGGTGGATAGCCCACTGATTTGCGTGGAAAATAGTGCCGGCCTTGAAGAAGTAGCCACCGTAGACGTCGTCCCTGGTTAGCATGCGAGGCGCTCCACTAGCCGTGACGGGGTAAAAGCGCAGTACCTCTTTGACAAAGGCGCGTGCTATGGGCAACTGTGGCAAGTCTGCGATTGCCGGTACTCGCCCTGCACTTATGAGTCGGTCCAGCTCCTGTTGAAGTATTTCAAGCTGGCCAGGATGATGTGTCATAAGCAAGCAAACAGATATGAGCGTTTTACCGGAAGTACGACTGCCCGCTTTAAGAAGGTCATCAAACATGTAAGCGGCGGTAAGGTCATCTAGACTCTATTTGTCCTTGTTACTCAGCCAAACGCCGACCTAGAATATCTTAGCCAGCCTTGTGGTCGCTTTTTCACTATCTAGCATACTACGGAAGAAGAAGAAGGTCCCGTGTTCATTTGAAGCTCTTTGAGTTCAGTTTTCACGGTGCCTGGTATTCGTGTAAGTGCTTCATAGCGGGCAACAGATCAACCAAGTATTGTGCCGGCGAGGGAACACGTTCTAGGTTTTGCACAGCTTTGAGAGAGCTCTGACACTTTGGGTCACGGCCGCCTTCAATACGAACGCCGAACACGAGACGAAGGATGATTCCGCCGCTATAACACTCGAAAACGTTCTGTTGGTTCCCTAACCAGATCACGCATCATTAGAATAGTTTCTATCTCTAGTTCTTGAGCGTAACCAGTAGCTGCCCTTGTGAACGCAACATGATGAAAGAAGGTGTGCTGAGTGCGTCGCGCCTAGCGAGCAATCAAGCCCTTGGTCATTATGTCGCTAGCATGTGATGTGGAACGGTTGATGTCACGCTCTAAGGCATGGGTATAATGATAGATACTTTCCACAATCTAATTAAATGGTCATTTTAGCGTTGTGAGCGCTTGACTTTGATTGAGCTAGCTCGACATATAGCTGGCGATCTGCTGAGGCGGATATTATTGTACCCCACATTATTTCACAGAGGTACATTATGAAAGTAGGAAGCGTAGTTTAAACCAATATGTTTGCCGAAGAGGCTTGTTGTGATACGTTGGAAATGTTGATTACTGCAGCGGAAAAACGGTTGCGAAGCCGGTATTTTTGGCTGACCAAACAACGAGGCCAATGATGGCATCGATGATCCCGATTTCGACGAATAGAGCCAATATTATCAAACCAGCTTTCTAACTTCCACGACCGATACGACGAGAGAAAATTCGAGTTGTTACCGGAGACCGCGGGGCTCGCTCTGGGGTGTTGACAGCTTCTGTTTGAGACTGCGTATTTGGGGTACCAGGACGAAGCCCCTCGTCATCACTGCTTTGATTGCATAGCCGGAAATCTGGTTGTTCCTTTCTATTTCACCATCGCCGGAATAGTACCATGAGATTATAAGGTATACCTAAAGTATGGGCTGTGGTCACCAAGCTCCAGTAAATCGACATCACCATACTTCTCCCTAATGTCCTCTTCTGTCATTTTATCGCGCTTTGCATTGATTCTCTTCAATGTGTAACGAAGGATTAAGCACGTGACAAACGCTACACAGTCGATTCCCAAGATAAACCCATAGCCTGTCCAATAGTGAGGTGCTTCTTGTGAGAGAAAGATGTTGGAGCCTGCAATGCCACCAAGATTTCCCATGCAAATGAGATGAGCCATACCGACGGCTCTTTTAGACGAAGGCGCAAGGTTGTTTGCTAAATAATTACCAAAATCCGTTAGCTATAACATGAAATAGCGCTCCCTTTTGATAGCTACTTGGAAAGTTGTCTTACCAACAAAGCACAGAGTAGGGACCAGCGACATGTAGATTCCTGATGTCGCAAGAAATAGCATGCCATACGTCAACCCTGGGAGTTGTGGGTGAGGAATTGCTAACAAAGCTGTGAACCCGGCTATTCCGACCGAAATTCCTAAAAGTATGAATGGAGTTCTCTGCCGGTAGTGATCCGAAACCATAGCATTTGCGACGGTGAATATCATGGCAACGACATAAATCGGAATAGTAAGGAGTTGCTACATCAGTAGTCAGCAGATAAATATACGAATGTGCCTACGTGCCAGCAGCTTACGGCATTTGCAGCGGTGTATCCAAGTTCGAGAATTACCGTGGGGACTGTATAGGTGAAGCCGTAGGATGAGATGCTAGTAGCCCAATACATGAACTTTGAAAAGTTAGTCTGGCGAATATGTGAGTCTAAGTGCAAGGAATAGGACTCACTACAGCCGCCCATATCTTCCAGTCTGTGAGACCAGCAATTACTTGTCGCTTATTCACTTTGTCACTGTTTGTGACCTTGCCTCGTCCAGAGCCCGTATCCTGTTCTAACCTCAGGACGATGAACTCCCGCTCTTCAGTAGTTAGGAAAGGTGCCGTGTTAGGGCTATCAGGTAGCAGAGACCAGATGAAAAATGAAAGAAAAACGGTGAATATGCCTTCCAAGATGAAAATCCTACAAGTAGAATTTAGCAGTGTGGCAGTTGAGGCTGTTACTCATTTAGAGTATTGAAACTGACCATCGCCAGCCTTGCAATCCTGCGACTCCATCCATCATCTGGATGGCATACGCGAGCAGGCCCGAAAATGCTCCGGCAAGTGAGACTGCTGCGTAGAAGAACACCATTCGAGACTGGACTTCATAACGCGTGTACCAGACAGTAAGGAGATATGTCGCTACATACTTAGCGACGACATATACGCGATGGCGGAGTTACTTGACTTACCTGCAGGGAAGAAACCAGCCTAGCAGGAATCAATTAATAGATGTTTACTGCCACTGGAGAACATCGTAGTCAGAACTTACCTCTGCCACTCCGAGGAAAATACGAATGGCCAAAAGTCCAGAAAAGTTTTGAACGATTCCAGTCAAAGTACTAGTATGATCATCGCACGTTAGCTGTCATCAAAGAACAAAGGGTTGGTCAAAGCATACATGACTATTCCCCAAGAAAACATCATGAGCGAGATCCAAATCGATGGCCTGGTAAGCTTGAGGATGATATTGCTCGGAACCTCCAACAACGAGTAGGGGATGAAAAACAACGTCACAGCTATGTTATACTGTGTTCCCGAGAGATGGAGATCTTTCCCTAGCCCAGCAACTTTGGCATTTCCCACTTCTTTCTGTCAGCCAAAGATGTAAAAGTAGAGGTAGTAATATTGTGGTAGAGTTACAGTTCCCTCGGTCAATAAAGGACACAAGATATAGAAAAGACAGGAGCGGAACAAGACGCCAGTCAACTTTTCTTAGGATTCGTTTTTGCTCCTGAGATGTGAACGACGTTTGATAAGTTTCCAACTGTTCGATGGATGGACGTTCCTTTTCGAACAAGTCATTCTTTTCCAGTGCATCTATACCCGGCACAGAAGTTCCGGATGGTTCTGTGCGTTTCGAAGTCATAATGATGCAATTCAAATATCTGTCGAATATGGTCCTTGAAAACGCGAGTAGCTATATATTTAGCACAAGCTTAGAAACTTGGTTGAAAGTCAATCAAAAGAGAGTGCTGACGAACATGTTTATTTTATACCCAAATTTATCGTCTGCAATCTCACTGTGGCCGCATGAGTTGGTTGCCATCAGTAAGGTAGTCAAGTTTCCAGTGGATCCGTAAACCCCATGGGGAATCGTGCCATTCCCCAGATCTCAGGCGCATCTATCTACGCCCGGAATATGAACCGCTATGAATACGCACAGTCTAGAGTTGACGTGACAGTCGGGACTATAGTTGGTGACACAGGAGAGAAGACCGGCAGAACTGAAGGCAACACTGGATCTCATTAGCCGGGGGCGGCATTGGATCCGAGCCTATTAAAGAAAAATACTTCGTAGATACTAAATTAAAAGTGGCGGACACGGTGCCGAGCAATTTGCTGCCGGGTTCGGGGCGGCGTCCGCCACCTAACACTTTTCCAAGCGCTTTGGCATGGAATGCCTAAGACACTATGCCCAGTTTTCGGAAACGAATTACGTCAAGCTCGTGGCTGGACACGATATTGGAGCTTTGACGCAAATGCACATTACCTATAACATGCTTAGCAGCGCGGAGATGTCATGACTGGAGGTGATGAGATGAGTGCAGCGGCGGACAACGATGCGACGCTACTTTTCGGTCGCGGATCAGAACATTAAATGTGGCAATATTCTTTTAATGAACGTTGTATTGTGTTACGTCTCTAAACACTGACCTCGCGTTGCTTTGCATATGCGTTTAATGTGCGTCAGCATGTCGACCATTCGCTCTTCGTTCTGGCGCGGCGGCGTTTGCAATGCTCTCATTTTCCACAAATCCGATCTTCCCGCAGACCGATCAAAATGGCAGCCTCTATTTGCAGCGGCGATGGGTTCTCCGGATCCGTACGGCAGGCAACTGAATGGCATGGGAGGCGGCGTCTCGTCACTTTCCAAAGTATGCGTTGTCTCACCATCTACGCAAGATGATGCTGATGTGGATTTTGAATTCGTTCAAGTTGTCATTGACGATGGCTCACTTGATTTCGCCAGTAATTGTGGTAATATGACCGCTGCCATTGGACCATTTGCTCTGGACGAAGGGCTTCTCAGCTCATCCATTGGTAGGCTGGCCTCTGCGACGAACTCAGCAAGCGTACGCATCTATAATACCAACACCAAAAAAATTATCATTGCTTCGTTTCCTGTAAACGGAGATGCTCCAAAGTTCGTCCCGCGGGGAACTTACCGAATGGATGGTGTTCCGGATACAGCATCAAAAATCTCGCTGTCTTTCCAGTCGCCCGGTGGAACACAGACTGGGAAAGTGCTACCCACTGGTCGTGGCATAACATCCATGAATGTTATGGACAAGAACGGAAGGAAAATAACAGCCTCACTGTTAGACGTGGCAAATCCGGGTGTATACGTTGACGGCAGCGATCTTGAAATCAGGCCGGATATTACGCCTGCTGAGCTGGACGATCAAAAGGATACGTTGGCTTTGTTGGAGACTGTTCGCCGGGAGGCTGCAGAACTAATGGATATGGATCCAAACACGGCAAGCGTGCCAAAAGTTGTGATACTGTTCAAGCCCACCGTTCAAGAGGTGTCTGCGGGGGCGAATATTAAATGCTTGGTCCTATCGATGGGACAAGCTCACAAGGCAATCCCTCTCACTCTGGCTCTAAATCTGGGTGTCGCCTGCCGAATAGAAGGGACGTTGGCTTCTGGGCTGGCGAAGAATATGAATCGAGATGGAAGAGTGACGATACAGCATCCTAGTGGGATGATAGACATTGGTGTAGATATATTGGGGGAAGAAGTCTTAAGTGCATCACTGTGCACCACTGCAAGACTATTAATGAAGGGCGAGGTGAATGTTGAATAAAAAAGGATACATATTAAACGGCAATGCAATACGGTTGTTTTAAAGCGCAAACCTTTATTTCATTCTCTCTATTATAAAACTAACCTGGCTTTAAAAAATATAGAATTTAGTTAAACCTTTTTAAAGGCACTATTATTAAATATAAATATAAAAAAATATAATTTAATTATAGGTTAATTTTTATAGATATAACTCCACGCTTATAAAGTTTATATCATAATTTAAGGGACATGCAAGGACGAGTTATTAAGTATTTATTGTGGAGTAATTACTATTAAAAAAACGGGCCTATATTGCTAAGTTGCGCTAACTGCCAACCTCAGTGATAAAAAAAATATTACAGTATATAGCCTGCTATAATATAGTGCTTAGCTTGCTATATTAACATAAGCAACCCCTGAGTAAAACGTAAGTAATGGCTGAGCTAGGTGTTTTATGTTTCCCTATGCCCCTTTGCTAATACATAATGTTATATCTTATAACTCCGCATATTGGTTCGCCACAATACACAATTGAATTTAATAAATTGACCAAAACGACTTCTGGTTTGATTGCTTAGCTAAGAATTGAACATATGTAGTAATTTCCGAAATATATATAAACCTTGGCGCTCCCCTTTCCAATCTGCCGTCTCTATTATATTTATCCTAATACAGCCTTAAGTGCTTCAAGTTATAATAGTAATTAATAATAATTCAATTTAATTATTTTGTTTTGAATGAATATATAAAAGCGCGAATACAAACACGTTTAATATTTATAAAAAAATAATCGGTCTGACTTACACACATTCCCATCCTTACACTAACTTACGCTATATTAATACTTTAGCTGTCTTCTACTTCAGCCTTTATTATTATAGGCAAAAAATCACCCTATCGCATATTTTTATAGCCTACAGCGCTGGATAATAACAAGCAGTGGTCTTATTATATAATAGCACATATATCCTCCATATTGGTCAGTAAATCTGCGGTCCTTAAGCCACCCCCACACAAAGACTAAATGCTCAGAGCCTCCAGTGAATAAAGCCATCGTACAAGCTTTATCATACAATTATGGCAGCTGCGCAGTCGAACCAACCGGATGAGCCCCCATACCTCTCATTTAAGGAGCTTCGGAGCAATGAGGAGCGTGTCCTCTTCTCTCCCGCCGCCAAGCGTCTCTACTGGAATCTAGAAGGCGTCTTCTCTTCCGCAATATCCGTCATGAGGACCGCTCGCACCGTAGGCGAGCTTGACCCCTTCTTCATACCAGACACCAGACACCAGACACCAGCGGCAGCGGCAGCGGTATTGGCACCTGGCATGAGATCTCGTCGCTGCCTCTTACCGACCCAAAGGTCTCTTCTGTTGAGGCTTCACTGCGCGACCTTGACCAATGGGAGTCAGATTGGCTAGCATGGCATAGGGACCATACTGCACCTGAGTTTAACGCTAAATATATCACATATAGAGATCTCAGCGATGAAGACCGGCCATACGCAAATGAGCCTAACGAGGATGCCAGCTGGAAGAGGACTTGGATACTAAGTTTCTTATACGATGTTGCGGAGACGATAGACCGCTCAGGAAGAGAGGCTTGAAGATTAAAGTTATACCTTCTGCAGGCAATAACTTTGTCACTGTGCATGACTATGTCAGTGGTAAGCCTTGCCCCTAGGACTTTAAATGCTCTCCTCTAGGACTTTGAAGAGCTTTTCTTACTATTAGTCTCAGCCGTGCATCCATGGCTTATAGGCTTATGTGGAGATATTATACGAGCAAAGGTTGTTGCACGTCCCGGGTCTTATGTTGAGTCACTGGTTAACACTGAATTGGATGGTTAGCAGCCTGACAGCGCCGCAACACGAAATGATGACAAAATAATTTTGGATTGAGATGCATCGCCCGCCACGGCCCATAGACGCTGCAACCTCCAGATTCCTGCAGATAATAGGCGCAAGGACGGCCCAGTAATTTACGGTCCGTCTTGTCGTCTAGTCTAATACTTAGCCACACTGGACATGACATTCCTCATCTAATATGTAGTATGGACGCTGAGGAAATGGTGCTCGGCTCTTTATAGGAGTTGTGAAGGGTATCAGGGTATGGAGATGAAGTTTTTCAAATGCCATCACGTTGAAAGTATCAAAACCTTTCTTCATCCATATACATATATTCATTAATACAGCAGTAGATCGCTATGAATATTCTACTAAACAAAATCGCTCTCTCTCGCTACCCAGCAATAAACTTTTAAGGAGCCGCCGTCGCAGACGCACAGTATGAGCTTCTGAACACAATCACTGTGGAAGCAACAGCCGTGCCATATTCTCCATTTGAGCAGTCCCTCAGCCCGTATCTAAAGTTGATATTATTGCAAAGTAACGGAGATCGGGGTTCGCGCAACAAAGCTGCGAGTACTGAGCCGGCATGTTGTTGAAGCAGGTCTGACCACAGGGGGGCAGGGAGCCAACGCCGGTGATAGTAGCTCTGTGAGTCGCTGATGCGGTAGAGCAGTATGCACTCCTAAAGGCAATGACGGTCTGGCAACAGCTGTTCTACAGGCGCCGTTTGAACAGTCGCGGAGGCCGTTGCTGAAGTTGACGCTGTTGCACAGGCAGTAGGCGTTTAGTGCGTTGCATCCAAGAGCAGAGTACTGAGCGACCATGTTATTGAAGCAAAGCTGGCTGCATGAAGGTAAAGCAGCTTCGCCAGGGATGGAGGTGTTGGGGGGCTTCGCCGACGTGGTGGTAGTTGCATGGGTACTTGCCTGTTTGGATGAGGGAGTTGAGGATTTCGAGCTGACTGTAGTCGTGTGGCCGCTCGTTGTCGCTTTGGTGGATGAGGAGGAGGTCTTAGACGAAGAGGCCTTGGATGAAGAGCTCGTGAGTGGAGAGCCCGTGTTTGGAGTAGTATAATTTCCAAATTGAAGTTGGCTGCAGGGCCACGTTAACCATTTTGTTTCGCCATAAAAGTGTCATGATACGAAGGGGAAGCAAGTTTGTGACTCAAAAGGGAGCAAAAAGGGACTCAGAACTCACCATCCCTCCCCATAATATGAAGCCAATGAGCCGCCATCATGCTTCTCAAAAACAACTTTGCCAACATTCACATTACGAATCTCGTGACAATCGGCTCCAAGTATATGGCTGTCATGGACAGTAATGGCATCGCGGCCGCGGATAACCTAAACGTCGACGTCCACCCTGACTGGTCTCAGATTGAAAGCGTTCTTGATGTCGGCAGCAACGGCACCACCAGCTTTGATGAGTACATCTGGATCGACCCCGCGATTTGGGAGATGGATCAGCCTCAGTTCACCTGCTCTCCCCCTTGCAATGTCAAGATACCGCCGTGGACCGGCGCAACCAGTACCGTTGACTACCCTCTCATCACCGTCAGCCAAGGAACCTGGACGAGCACAATCACACAACCACCGCTGGCCATCACGGAGTGGGTGTTTGAAGTGGCAACATTGATCCAGAACTCCGCCGCCAAGAGGAAACGCGCAGTAGAGACTCTGCCCGTCCCAGCATCGACACCGTTCTGGCCTGCTGTTGTCTACAATGGCGGCATTTATGGGAAACAGACAAGGATATCCGCTACGGAGCCTTTTCCCAAGCCTCCCAAGTCCAGCGGTCCCGATGCCCCTGCGCCGCCCTCCGGAAGCTGGCCCAAACGGGGCATCCAGCCTATATTCGGCTTTCCTGAAGGTCCATTGGGGCTGGAATGCTCCTTTCTCAGCTTCGAGGACCCAGACTGCGTCACCCAGCCATGGTTCTATGGCAATTTTGCCTCTCCCGGGGGCGACGGCGGTGACATTGAGAACCTCTGAAACCAGAAGACGAGATGCCCTGCCACTACCAGCTCAAAGACTTCGACCAGCTCCAAACCATCACCCACCCGACCCGCGCCTTCGCATTACGGCCAAGGCGACCCGCGGATCAACTCTGTCAAGTGCTACAACAGCGGGGAGACCACCGAGGACGTGCGGATGCAGACCGCGGCAAAGAGCTTCTGCGGCGAGATCTCCAACGACATTCTGGGCACCGGCTACTCCACGTCCAAGGATTTTCCGTACCCGTATAACGGAGGCCTTGGCACAGTTGATATCACGATGTCGCTTCAAATCAAGCCGCGGTGCAACTTTGACACCATCAGCGCGTTGAGTCGGAAAGACCTGGAGGGGCGAGACAATCCCAACTTTGACATGACCTTGGGTGAGAAATACCTGTCTAGACCTGCGGACAGCTATAACTGCGCTGGCGTCAACTGAAAGTAGAGAGATATCGTGGAGAATAACTGCTATATATGAAGGATTGACCCTAATCTTAGTTTATAGTGAGGGTGAAGTAATGCTGAACAGACAGATACTTGTAAGGCAGGTGGTCCATGTAGATACTTTTGATGACCCCAAATCAGGCAAAACAAATGACACAGGTCTTTTTTTCGACAGCATACTGAGGCTCGCACCTCTTTACAAACTGATTTAAAAATAAAATAAAACATAGTAATTAATTAAATTAGTATATTAATAAACTAAAGTTCATTTTCTCCTTTTTATATAACGTATACCACCACCGAGCGGCGCAAACCCCCGAGCGGCGCACTATACCTATAAGATTATATTACAGTGGGTATAGAATTTTTTAGTCGCTAAATTAAGAAATAAATCCCCTATAATTTTAAG